>JACXGI010020204.1:0-11324 GCA_016801175.1 Esox masquinongy | reverse complement strand
GTCACATGTTAGAGTTGACATCCTCTAATGAGCAGTGTTCCATACCACTGTCTCTTCCCCTTCAGCACCTGCAGTGAGTCCCAGCTGTACCAGTAGTCACTGTGTAATCTGACTGAGGGAGGTTTTTGTACAGCTCTGTATCAATGTGTGAACACCCAGACACTATTAGCATAGTGTTCACTCTGACAGTAGTAATCCCTTGTATCTTCAGGCTGGACTCCACTGATGGTCAGAGTGAAGTCACTCCCAGATCCACTACCACTGAATCTAGATGGGATCCCAGAGTTACGGGTACTAATGAAATATATGAGGAGTTTAGGATCTTCTCCAAATTTCTGTTGATACCAGGCCAACCTCTAACAACAATGTTGTTATATACAGTCCTAGAACACTCAAGCATGGGCTCTCAACACCCTCACTGTGAAAATGGAGTTTGAGTGAGTGGTTATCCAGTGGGTGTGAATAGTGATCCTATTGAGTAGCACCAAAGATTATTTGGGCAAGATTGAAAACTTCACAGGAACAGCATTAATACACATTGGTTATATTACCTGTACATTGGCAATTATCCGCATGGTGGATTTTATGTCATTCTGAGACAAGGTCTTCACTCCTACAAGAACTGAATGGGATTTATTAAATGGTCACTAGCACAAAAAACTAACATTAGCACAAATTATGTGAACAAGTAGTACATGACACTTTATGTCATCTTGTTTTGGAATCATGAAATTGCATACTTTTCAAGAAAATTAGCATTTTTTCAACTCATTTTCTGTTTCTTTTCTGTACACCTTTCTACAAGGCTTTAGTGACGATTTGCTTCGCATTTACATGATACAGCATGACAAGGTGAATGCAATTCTCAACAATTTGTGCATTCTTCCATTTGTGAGATTCATATCTCTATTCTACGTCTCTGGTAGTGGAAAACCAAAATACCAATAAACCATTGATTGAGGGGATTGAATACAGGTTACTAGACCACCAAGCAGTAATGCAGTGTGTCAAGGTGCTATGATTGGTAGAGCTATAAAACACAATGAGGATCTTGAGCATGCAGAGAATGTCTAGATGTAAACTTGATGATATCTTTACTCTGGTTTACGGAGTTTACATATCTCATAAAATCGAAATAAAAACATTTTAAATGTTGTTTGAAATGTATCATATTTGGAACCACCTTGACTGGGCAATTCTGAAATAATTTTAGAACTTATTATAATTATGCTTTCCATTAAAGGTATTTTGTATTTTAATCTCAACTAATCCACATATGCCATAGCAGATGGGGTGGAAAAGTAGTTAATGAATTAATAATATATCATTAAACATCTGTATTGAATCCATTTATTTACAAAAAAGTGAACATGGCAAGATCCAGCGAAACCTAAAACCTGTGGATTTATTTTATATTGGTATTTAAATACATTTTTGTAGAGTCTGATATCTGTTCAAGTAATACATTGATCTTTTTTCTGTTGAGGAATGATTTGGTGACAGTTTATCAGTTAACCTCTTGTCAGAATCACTGATATATTTCCTGTTGTATTATGTGGTTCAGTTACTGTTTAATGCACCATTTAGCAGTCTGACTGAGGGAGGTTTTTGTATAACTCTGTATCACTGTGTGAACACATCATTGGGACGGTTGAAGCTCAGACAGTAGTAATCACCAGTATCTTCAGATTGGACTCCACTGATGGTCAGAGTGAAGTCACTCCCAGATCCACTACCACTGAATCTAGATGGAGTCCCAGAGGCACGAGTTCCTACACAGTAGATCAGGAGTTTTGGTTTTTCTCCTGATTTCTGTTGATATCAATATAAACACTGATGTCCATGCGAATGTCCATTCCAACAATCACTTAAGGGATTACTGCTGGTTTTACAGTGGAGAGTCACAATGTGACCTGGAAGGACAGGTTTCACAACAGGAGACTGAGTCACTGTTATGTGTCCTCTGGATCCTGAAAATGGAATAATACAATGTCAACATCAGATTCCATTTACGGTGAGTTTTCCAGGACATACTGTGCATAGGGAGTTCAATAGTTCTTTTACCTTGAAAGGCCATGAGAAGCATCAAGATGAAGACAGTGATGAAGAAAGTCATGGTTGTAGGTTCTGTGGTCATGAAGGACCTCTCACAGGGCTATAAACACAATAATGGGGCAGATGCATTATGCAAATGAATGACTCCTATCTGTTTCAGTTTCCATGCAGGTTCTTACCATCAACGGCATATTATATCCTACATGCTAGAATTTATTGGAATAAACAAGTACATATTACACAAAAATACAGACAGCTTTCCATTGTAACATTTATTCTGATCAGATTAACTGTCTGTTCAGTCATGTGTGTATTCTTATAGAAGTTCCTCAAATCAGTTACTGAACTGTTCTGCAAAGTAAAGCTGGTAGCATTCCTCTGGTAGTGTTGTCTGGGACTTAACCACCACTGTTAAATAAACTAGAAATATAAAAAACATTTGCTGAAGATAGCTTTCTGTAGTGATTCCTCTTTCATGTGGACAATACGGTGAAATACAAATGCTGGATTGATGGTTAGACACAGTTTCTGTGCACCATAAATCAAAGAAAGAAAAAAAACATATCTGGATTTGAGATGTAACTTTTTTTAATGAATTGTATTAACAGGTTGAATGAAGAGTTTTCTACTTTGGAGGATGTTGAAGGGAAATTGTGTTGAATTTGACTGTTTCTGAGGGATTTTCACCGTAAGAGCGGCATCATCACATCACTGAGAGGTTTTTGTATGATCAGTAATAGCGGTTGTATCACTGTGGGTGACTTTTGGTACTGGCACAAGACTCGATGTTGGAAGTAAGTAAACAAAGTTAACATTTCTATTCACTTTTTTGATATCAATATAATTTCTTTGTTAATTGCATGTCTTTATAATAGAGATTATTTTCTGGTTTAATTCCTTCATAAAAAATTCAAATGAAAAATACCTAATTGCATTTGGCAACATTTCATATGAGCTCTTGATTTTAACGAAAGTCTTGAAAATGTACTAAAAGCATTCAGTTTTCCCAAAGTCTAGAAGATTTATCAATCTCCAGTTATAGAGTTTGTAGCACTGTGGTCAAGTTTTGGTAGGGGCATTAGTCTTGCCCCTACCAAAACCATTTTTAACACCCTGAAACTCTTCTTTGAAATAACAGGCTATTAAATCAAAATATAAAACTGTCAGCATTAATTTGCACGTGTAATTTATATGCAGACTAAATCATTAACATTTTCAAATAATGACTATATTATATCTTATTGTAGTTTGCCATTGTATTCATTTATAATACACTTTGCGTAAAACGTCTCAGTTATTTTTCTATCTAAACCCCTTGATTTCTCAGAATTCTTTCATTGTGAACAGATCCATTCCTAAAACTACATCTGTATGACTTGTTGGTATTTTTAAAGTTATACACTTTATTCTTGAATGATTTCTGCCTATATATTTAATGGAAGTTCTTTGTTCCAAATCATATTACCAAGTGGTTTAAAGTTTGATGACAAAATGACAACTTTTTATTTATTTCCTGAAGGATCTGTTTTGATATAGTCATGTTTTTTCCAGGTAACAACGCCCCGACCCTGACGGTCCTGCCTCCCTCCAGCGAGGAGCTTTCCAAAAAGACAACAGCCACACTGTTGTGTCTGGCCAACAAGGGTTTCCCCTCAGACTGGACCATTAGCTGGAAAGTGAACGGCAACAGCCAGAAGCACAATGCCAGTCGTGGTGTCCTGGATAAGGATGGCCTGTACACCTGGAGCAGCACCCTGACTCTGACTGTCCAGGAGTGGACCAAGGCAGAGACGGTGACCTGCGAGGCCCACCAGATCTCCCAGCCTCCAGTCACTCAGACCCTGAGAACGGATGACTGTTCAGGCTAGGATCTGTCATTCACAACCCTTATTGGAGAGAATGCTTGTTCCTTTGCTTTGTTTTGAGGTCAGCCATTCACTCTCAAGTGGATTAAAATTGGGCTATTCTTGATTTCATGTTTGCCTATCCATTTTTCATTGTTGTATTTGTGTTTGATTTGATACGTTCTGGTTACATTAATTTTAGATACTGTTGGGCTTTTAATGCTGTAGGTTAACTTTAATACTTTTTGATGTAAAAATCTTTGAAAATAAAAATCTCTCAAAAGAACACTTTGTCATCCTCTCTTTTAATTTATCCAATAAAATTTTTGTCAAACATTTTCTTTAAAAATGTAGTAATTCAATACACTATGAAGTTCACCATCCTAACAGAATATATTTAGCCTCGTAAACGTGGAATTGTGCTCTTTATTATTCTTATACACGTATGAAGTCGGTAAGCTACTGCAGTGGTATTGAACATCTTGTCAAAGTAAACCAGTTAGGCTTAAACTCTTTTATGGTTTATAACATGGATCATACTACAGCATTTATCATGTTTATCCTGTTATGTCTGTTTCCCACTGACAGATCCAGGCATCAGTAAGTTATATATGTGGATTAATAATAATATATTATTATTAATATATAATTTATTGTTCATTATTACTACTATGTAGGGTGAGTGCCCTTGGGAGTCATAACCAACATACCGACAGAGTTAATTTAGGTCAGGATAATGATGACAGAACATGTTATTCCAATGATTAGTTTCTAATCTTGTTGTCACATGTTAGAGTTGACATCCTCTAATGAGCAGTGTTCCATACCACTGTCTCTTCCCCTTCAGCACCTGCAGTGAGTCCCAGCTGTACCAGTAGTCACTGTGTAATCTGACTGAGGGAGGTTTTTGTACAGCTCTGTATCACTGTGTGTACGTCCAGACACTATTGGGATGGTGAAAACTCTGACAGTAGTAATCTCCTGTATCTTCAGGCTGGACTCCACTGATGGTCAGAGTGAAGTCAGTCCCAGATCCACTACCACTGAATCTAGATGGGATCCCAGAGTTACGGGTACTAATTAAATATATGAGGAGTTTAGGAGCTTCTCCAAATTTCTGTTGATACCAGGCCAACCTCTGTCCAGTGCTGTCACTGTATACAGAACTACTGGTCTTACAACTGAAACTGACTGAGTGACCCACAGAAACAGATTTTAATGCAGGACTCTGAGTCACAATGATCTGTCCTCTGGACTCTGAAACAGATGTAAATGACATTATATTATTTGTTAATTAGCTTTTTAAATTCATGTCTTACTTTACAGTAACATTGTATTGATAGCAATATGTTTTGGCAACAATTATATGGGTTAATTTCTGTAAATATTATTACCTTGAATAAAGAGGGGAAAAATCCAGATGAAGATGGTCAAAGTCATGGTTGTTGTTGGTTCTGTAGAAAAGGTCTCACAAATGAAGTGTTGAACACACTGGGTTATATACAGTCCTAGAGCACTCAAGCATGGGCTCTCAACATCCTTACTGTGAAAATGGAGTTTGAGTGAGTGGTTATCCAGTGGGTGTGAATAGTGATCCTATTGAGTAGCACCAAAGATTATTATTATTATTATTTGGGCAAGATTGAAAACCTCACTGGGACATCATTAATACACATTGGTTATATTTCCTGAACATTGGCAATTATCTGCATGGTGGATTTTAGGTCATTCTGAGACGAGATCTTCACTCTTACAAGGACTGAATGAGATTTAAATGGTCACTAACACAAAAACCTAAAATTAGCACAAACTATGTCAACAAGTTGTACATGACACTTTGTAATGTCATCTTGTTTTGGAATCATGAAATTGCATACTTTTGATGAAAATTAGTATTTTCTCAACTAATTTCCTATCTTTCTAGGAAAGGCTTTTGTGACGATTTGCTTCGTAGTTGAATGATACAGCATGACAGTGTGAAAGCAATTATCAACAATTCATGCATTCTTCCATTTGTGAGATTCATATCTCTATTCTATATCTCTGGTAGTGGAAAACCAAAATGCCAATAGAACATTGATTGAGGGGATTGAATACAGGTTACTATACTACCAAGCAGTGATGCAGTCTGTCAAGGTGCTATGATTGGTACAGCTATAAAACAAAATGAGGATCTTGAGCTTGTAGAGAATGTCTAGATGTAAACTTGATATCTTTAATCTGGTTTAGGGAGTTACATATCTCATAACATCTAAATACAAATTTTCTAAATCTTGTTTGAAATGCACATTTGTTGGAACCACCTTGACTGGGCAATTCTGAAATAATTTCAGAACTTATCATAATTATGCTTTCCATTAAAGACATTTTGTACTGTAATCTCAACTAATCCACATACAGTGAGGGAAAAAATTATTTGATCCCCTGCTGATTTTGTACGTTTGCCCACTGACAAAGAAATGATCAGTCGATAATTTTAATGGTAGGTTTATTTGAACAGTGAGAGATAGAATAACAACAAAAAAATCCAGAAAAACTCATGTCAAAACCGTTATGAATTGATTTGCATTTTAATGAGTGAAATAAGTATTTGATCCCCTCTCAATCAGAAAACTTTCTGGCTCCCAGGTGTCTTTTATACAGGCAACGAGCTGAGATTAGGAGCACACTCTTAATTAGGAGGGAGTGCTCCTAATCTCAGCTTGTTACCTGTATAAAAGACACCTGTCCACAGAAGCAATCAATCAATCAGATTCCAAACTCACCACCATGTCCAAGACCAAAGAGCTGCCCATGGATGTCAGGGATAAGATTGTAGACCTACACAAGGCTGGAATGGGCTACAAGACCATCGCCAAGCAGCTTGGTGAGAAGGTGACAACAGTTGGTGCGATTATTTGTAAATGGAAGAAACACAAAAGAACTGTCAATCTCCATCGGTCTCGGTCTCCGTGCAAGATGTCACCTTGTGGAATTGCAATGATCATGACAATGGTGAGGAATCAGCCGAGAACTACATGAGAGGATCTTGTCAATGATCTCAAGGCAGCTGGGACCATAGTCACCAATAAAACAATTGGTAACACACTACGCCGTGAAGGACTGAAATCCTGCAGTGCCCGCAAGGTCCCCCTGCTCAAGAAAGCACATGCACAGGCCCGTCTGAAGTTTGCCAATGAACATCTGAATGATTCAGAGGAGAACTTGGTGAAAGTGTTGTGGTCAGATGAGACCAAAATCGAGCTCTTTGGCATCCACTCAACTCGCCGTGTTTGAAGAAGGAGGAATGCTGCCTATGACCCCAAGAACACCATCCCCACCGTCAAACATGGAGGTGGAAACATTATGCTTTGGGGGTGTTTTTCTGCTAAGGGGACAGGACAACTTCACGGCATCAAAGGGACGAAGGACGGGGCCATGTACCGTCAAATCTTGGGTGAGAACCTCCTTCCCTCAGCCAGGGCATTGAAAATGGGTCGTGGATGGGTATTCCAGCATGACAATGACCCAAAACACACGGACAAAGCAACAAAGGAGTGGCTCAAGAAGAAGCACATTAAGGTCCTGGAGTGGCCTAGCCAGTCTCCAGACCTTAATCCCATAGAAAATCTGTGGAGGGAGCTGAAGGTTTGAGTTGCCAAATGTCAGCCTCGAAAACCTTAATGACTTGGAGAAGATCTGCAAAGAGAAGTGGGACAAAATCCCTCCTAAGATGTGTGCAAACTTGGTGGCCAACTACAAGAAACGTCTGACCTCTGTGATTGCCAACAAGGGATTTGCCACCAAGTACTAAGTCATGTTTTGCAGAGGGGTCGAATACTTATTTCACTAATTAAAATGCAAATCAATTTATAACATTTTTGACATGTGTTTTTCTGGATTTTTTTGTTGTTATTCTGTATCTCACTGTTCAAATAAACCTACCATTAAAATTATAGACTGATCATTTCTTTGTCAGTGGGCAAATGTACAAAATCAGCAAGGGATCAAATTATTTTTTCCCTCACTGTATTGCCATAGCAGATGTGGTGGAAAAGGTAGTTAATGGATTAATAATATATTTTAAAACATCTGTTTTGAATAAATTTTTTTTTACAAATAGCAAGAAAACTTAAAACCTGTTCAAGTGGATGATTACTTTCTATAGGTATTTTTATACATTCTTTTGTAGTGTCTGATATCTATTTATGTATTACGTTGGACTCTTTTGAGTTTAGGAATGATTAGACTTAGCAGTCTGACTGAGGGAGGTTTTTGTACAACTCTGTATCACTGTGTGAACACATCATTGGTACGGTTGAAGCACAGACAGTAGTAATCACCAGTATCTTCAAATTGTACTCCACTGATGGTCAGAGTGAAGTCACTCCCAGATCCACTACCACTGAATCTAGATGGAGTCCCAGAGGCACGAGTTCCTACATAGTAGATCAGGAGTTTTGGCTTTTCTCCTGATTACTGTTGTTACCAATATAAACACTGATGTCCATGTGTATGTTCATTCCAACAATCACTCAATGGATTACTGCTGGTTTTACAGTGGAGAGTCACAATGTGACCTGGAAGGACAGGTTTCACAGCAGGAGACTGAGTCATTGTTATGTGTCCTCTGGTTCCTGAAAATGGAACAATACAATGTCATCATCAGATTCCATTTACGGTGAGTTTTCCAGGACATACTGTGCATAGAGAGTTCAATGGTTCCTTTAGCTTGAAAGGCCATGAGAAGCATCAAGATGAAGACAGTGATGAAGAAAGTCATGGTTGTAGGTTCTGTGGTCATGAAGGACCTCTCACAGGGCTATAAACACAATAATGGGGCAGATGCTTTATGCAAATGAATGACTCTTATCTGTTTCAGTTTCCATGTAGGTTCTTACCATCAACAGCATATTATATCCTACATGCTAGAATTTATTGGAATAAACAAATACATATTACACAAAAATACAGACAGCTTTCCATTGTAACTTTTATTCTGATCAGATTAACTGTCTGTTCAGTCATGTGTATATTGTTATAGAAGTTCCTCAAATCAGTTACTGAACTGTTTTGCAAAGTAAAGCTGGTAGCATTCCTCTGGTAGGGTTGTCTGGGACATAACCACCACGGTTAAATAAACTAGAAATATACAAAACATGGGTTGAAGATGGCCTTCTGTAGTGATTCCTCTTTCGTGTGGTATTTCAATACGGTGAAATACAAATGCTGGATTGATGGTTAGACACAGTTTCTGTGCACCATACATCAAAGAAAGAAAAAAAAACATATCTGGATTTGAGATGCAACCTTTTTTAATGAATTGTATTAACAGGTTGAATGAAGAGTATTTCTACTTTGGAGGTTGTTGAAGGGAAATTATGTTGAATTTGACTGTTTCTAAGGGATTTTCACCATAAATGCAGCATCATCACATCACTGAGAGGTTTTTATACGACCAGTAATAGAGGTTATATCACTGTGGGTGACTTTTGGTACTGGCACAAGACTCGATTTTGGAAGTAAGTAAACAAAGTTAACATTTCTATTCACTTTTTTAATATCAATACAATTTCTCTGTTAATTGCATGTCTTTAATAGAGATTATGTTCTGATTTTATTCCTTCATAAATAATTCAAATGAAGAATACCCAATTGCATTTGGTAACATTTAATATGAGGTCTTGATTTTAACAGCAGTCTTGAAAACTTACTAAAAGCATTCAGCTTTCCCAGCGTCTAGAAGATTTACCAACAACCAGTTATAGAGTTTGTAGCACTGTTGTAGAGTTTTGGTAGGGGCATTATTCTTGCCCCCACCAAAACCATTTTTAACACTCTGAAACTCTTCTTTTAAATAAGAGGCTATTAAATCAAAATATAAAAATGTCAGGATTAATTTGCACATGTGATTTATATGCAGAATAAATCATTAACATTTTCAAATAATTACTATATCTATTTGCAGTTTGCCATTGTATTCATTTATAATACACATTGCATAAAGTGTCTCAGTTATGTTTCTATCTAAACCCCTTGATTTCTCAGAAATCTTTCATAGTGAACAGATCCATTCCTAAAACTACATCTCTATAACTTGTTGGTATTACTAAAGTTGTACACTTTATACTTGAATAATTTCTGCTTATATATTTAATGGACGTTATTTGTTCCAAATCATATTACCAAGTGGTTTAAAGTTTGATGACAATATGACAACTTTTATTTATTTCCTGAAGGATCTGTTTTGATATATTTATGTTTTTTTCCAGGAAACAACGCCCCGACCCTGACGGTCCTGCCTCCCTCCAGCGAGGAGCTTTCCAAAAAGACAACAGCCACACTGTTGTGTCTGGCCAACAAGGGCTGCCCGTCAGACTGGACCATTAGCTGGAAAGTGAACGGCAACAGCCAGAAGCACGATGCCAGTCGTGGGGTCCTGGATAAGGATGGCCTGTACACCTGGAGCAGCACCCTGACTCTGACTGTCCAGGAGTGGACCAAGGCAGAGACGGTGACTTGCGAGGCCCACCAGACCTCCCAGCCTCCAGTCACTCAGACCCTGAGAAGGGGTGACTGTTCAGGCTAGGATCTGTCATTCACAACCCTCATTGGAGAGAATGCTTGTTCCTTTGCTTTGTTTTGAGGTCAGCTATCTCTAACTATTCCTCACACTCAAGTAGATTAAAATAGGGCTATTTTTGATTTCATGTTTGCCTATCCATTTTTCACTGTTGTATTAGTGTCAGATTTTATACATTCTGCTTATGTTCATTTTAGATACTGTAGGGCTTTTAATGCTGTAAGTTAACATCAATACTTTTTGAAGTAAAAATCTTTGAAAATAAAAATTTCTCTGGAGAATATTTTGTCATCCTCTTTTTTAATTAATCCAATAATATTTTAGTCAAACATTTTCTTTAAAAATTTAATAATTCAATACATTATGAAGTTCACCATCCTGACAGAATATATTTAGCGTTGTAAACATAGAATTGTGCCCTATATTATTTTTAAACGCATCAAGCTAGTCACTTCTCTATCTCTAACCTCCTGGGAACAGGGTCAACATCTGGTTGCAGAGGTGATGTATTCTGGGAAAAGAGGAAGCATCCAGCCCTGTCTATGCAAATATGTTTCACTCCTACAGTTCATATTCTAGTTTCACTGGTTCACAGCCTGAAACCCCTCAGAATGAGCCAGGTGTGGAGAGGTTAGATTGGTTTTAATGTGGAATAATAGATGACACTGTCACGGGCACGGGTGAGGATCCAATCGCGGACTGGGAGCGAGTGGGAAAAGGGCAGGTAGAGTGGACGGGGACGGGAGGTCAGGCGTTTAACGTAACGGCGGCGAAGGGGCAGACGAGCGATAGGCAGAGTGGTCAGGGACGGGCAGAGAGTCGGTACACGGGCTGGCGGCAGTAGTACAGTCAGGGAGCAGGCA
>JACXGI010020203.1:0-11328 GCA_016801175.1 Esox masquinongy | reverse complement strand
CTCCCTCCCTCCCTCCCTCCCTCCGTCTACATGCACCTTTATTAAATCCATGTTGGACTGGGTAGAGCTGTCGTCCGCAGACCTGTCATTTCTCCCTCTTGTTACCATGACGCTTTATTTTCCATCTCGTTGTGAAAAATGACATTTAATTAAAAGTGCTGTGCAGGTGTTGTTCCTCGGCAGGTAGCCCGCGTGGGTCCGAGTTCTGCTGCCTGGAGTCACTCTGGCCCAGCTGGAGTTAACCAGCCAGTCGGGCTGTGGCAGTGCAGAGCTCCGTTTCCGGAAAACTGCAGAGCTGTTGGCAGGAACGTAAATTGCTGTACTGTAATATGTGAGGAGTAAACCAGGAGAACAATGCAGTCAGACCAGGGTCAGACACAAAGTACCAAGGCGTAGAACTCATAACCATCCGAGCCGCCTCACTGGTCTGGGGCATTCCGTTTCACCAAAAAAGCCTAAAAAAACCCCACATAGGGACTAGGTCAGTGTCCCCCAGGGGAACGCAGGACATGGCCGCACAAAATGGTAGCTGTAGATGCCGCTACATGGGCTCTGACTTAATTCCTTTGCAGCACCCCTGACCACAAATCCTCCATATTTACAAGGAAGGGTTGCTGGAAATTCTGACGGTGTATACGCCGGAACTCAAACTCAAACGTGGATCATTATCATACTGACAATAATAGCAGTATCACAGATTTTACAAATTATAAACGTTCCAAATACATTTACAAATATGAGTCATGTTTGTCATGTTTTACCCATTAATAGTCAATATTTACCCATTGGCACATGTTTGAATTCACATGCGATCTGAAATGCATTCCCATTTGGGTTTAGATTCAGACAGTCCTATAGGAAGACTGAGTTAACCTCCATGCCGACGGAGAAGCCATGGATAGAGAGTCATCAGTGAGTGTTACTGTGCGATAAAAGTCACCTAGGAGAGCACTAAAAGGGCCCCGAGTTGAGCCTGGAAATAAATAGTCTGATAGCAGCTAGCCCACTGTGTGGCCGTATTGCTGAGGTAATGAGGAATGAAATGGTCTACTCTTTGAGGTCATCCCAGATGGAATGAGAGCAGATAAAAGAACCAATTCAAAACGCAGCCATGTGGAGCGGGGAAAAAGAAAAAGGGAGGGACTGAGAGGGAGAAGGAGAGAGAGGGAGAGGGGGGATTGAGAGGGAGAAGGAGAGAGCGGGAGAGAGGGAGAAAAAAAGGAGCAAGCATTCCCTTAAACGTTTATGTTGACTGCACCGAGGGGTCTTGTGGTGTTAACTCTGTGTGGGAACAACAGGGCAGGACTGATAAAAATGCTTTTCAAACCTGCCTGCAGAGATGCCGTCCTGTAGATTCTAATAATTAGGACACTAATCTAGGACACATGATTCTAATAATTAGTTGACTGAATCAGGTTAATTATGACTGAGGTTGGAGGGTAGTCCTACAGGAAGACATGGTCACCAAGAACAGAGTTATCCAGCTCTGGCCCAGTCCTAACGTGGGGTGCTAATGGCTGACACCAGAAACATCAGATGCGATCCGTAACTGCGAGACTATTCAGGTAATAGTTTACCTGGCCATTCTGCAGACCCCTCTGAAAGGAAAATAATGTCCAGGAGAGCCCGTTTTGGTGCCATTACAAAACACAGCGGGCCGTCTGAGCTCTAAATTTGGATAAGTGGACAACTCTAGTCCTCAGAATTTCTGGTCGAACAAAGATAGTGTACGTATTACCAGTTAGTCAGAATGGCTTTGAGAGGCCTGGTTCACCTGGGATGACGCCATGGCAACAGACACACCATCTGTCCGTTGTACCTCCTCAGGTGGAGAACAGGCAACTTCTCAACAGGAGTGAATAAAGATCTGCTTTCTGCAATTTTCACGTTAGCCTCCATTAGCGGATTGAACGTAGACCCGTAGACAAATACAAATATAAACACACATTACACTCCTGTGCTGAAATAAGGCGCCTGTGTAAATAGTCAACAGCAGCCCTCCAGAGTAAACGACAGAGCGACAAAAAAAAATGAACAAAGAGTAACAAAAGAGAAATGTATGAGCATTGATCTCTCCCTTAGACGCGCCTTGTCTAATAACACACTATTGATGTGCTGGAATTGCTTTTGAAGAAAGACAGATTGATATAATGCCGGTTAGTCAGCCCCTGGGGCCAGCACTGTCAACACTGATGCCTGATTGGTCTGTCCGTCCGTGGTAATCTGTCCATTTGCATTGCGGGCCTCTTTTGTTGGGGTCGTCCTTGAGAGTATTTCCTGGAGGCCTCGGGGAGCAGACGGATGCGTGGTGAAAACACGGGGCGCAGGAGCACATCAGCACGCAGCGATTTGACTCCTTCACCCGACCTCCCCTGGTGCCGAACGGGATGTTGTCTATTATTAGGCCTCCATTTATTGTTACTCCAAGCAGGTTAATGCCATTGATTATGTGTCAGGTGAAACCGCGGAGAAACCATGTGACCGCACAAGATAGGGAGAGGGAGCAGTGAGCTTCCCCTGGCAGAGTGCTCTGATTCTTAGCTACTTCCTGAACAAAGATGCAGGTGTCTTTGCATCGACTTTTTCCCCCCTCCGCCAAAGTTCAATAGTCTGCTGAGAGATTTTTTGAGTATTTCTAAATGCCACATTTGAAAGGTTTGAAGGAGGGAGATCTCCTTTTTCTCTCTTGGCTTACCACTTCATTACATTACCTTTTCTGAAATCGTACAGTGACTAAAAGCGACTATTGCCCTTTGAACGGTTTTCTTGCGCTTTATTATTGATGACACTAATGATTAGCAGTGGCATACCCCTCATTTACCCCGATTCTAGTAACAGACGTAACTTCAGTAAAATCACCGTGGTGGATGAAATTATGAAGCACATTCTCATTATTACGATATTTGTCAGCATATGCACATTCCATGTGAATGTTTTCTGTACGAACACACTATTGACGACGGACACTGCGTCCGGTTTTGAAGAGAACTGAGTCATGTGCTGCTTGTTGTGTCGTTGAGTGCAGACTGGATGTTGAGGAGCAGGAAGATGATCTCAGGACAAGGAAGAGTAGCAGCCAAGGTTACCTTCACCGTTAACGACAATAACCTTTCAAGGCAAAGACAGGGCTGACATGACTAATACGACACCAGTGAAAATAGAATATTATCACATTGATTTGTCCCAGAGCACCAGTAGTTCGTCCAGGTGGCCGAGCTTTTTTTTAGGAAATGAAAGGACATCTTGAAAGTGCTGACCTTAAAGAAGAACGACAGAAATGTTGGGAAATGTGTGTAAATCTCCCTGACTTTGTTGTGCGTGTTGAAATAGAGTACATGCTTACTGTAAGCAAAAGTCTAGCCTACATTTTAGATGAGATAATATGTGTATACCTCACCGTCATCTCAGCCATCTATTCAAATCAGATCGTTCCATGTTTGGTCCACGTAAACTCTCCTCCATGGTGCGTGGGAATATCTTGGATCCGGTACAGCCAAAAGAACACATTTGGACATGAATTCAGTCTGCTTTTTGTTGTAGGTCAAACTGCAACTGAGTTGGGATGGCTGTGTAATCTCCTGACATAGCGCACACTATGGCTCTACCACATCAGATAGAGAGGATTGCAGTAAATAACCAGCAGTAGAGCGGACTAATGGTTAGATTATCTGACCAGTAACCAAAAGGCTGCTAATGCTGGGAAGGTTGAAAGTCTGTCTCTGAGAAAGGTGTTTAACCATTATTGCTCCCCAGTAATGTTTTCTCAGTCATACTTACCTGGCATAAAAAGGGGTGAAAAAAAGCTGTGAGGAGTAGGAACACACACATTTTCCTAATTTGCCATTTCCCCCCTTTAGTGTCCTCTATGGAGTAGAGCTCAGGAGGTGCTTCAGCTTCAGGCTCTTCACTTGTTTTGGGTGTACTTCTGAGCGTGGGGTTATTTACCTCTCTTTTGATCTCTTGCTCTCCTCTTTCTCCTTCTCTCCCTCTTTCCTCTCTCCCAGTCCCAGCCACTTTTCTCAGCTAGGATCGGCCCTTACCTTTATCTAACTGCAAGGTTAGTCGTATCTCCCTGGGGCCATTTATCTTTGTGTGTTCTTTTCCTGGGTCATTTAAAGATCATATTTTGCTTTGCAGCAGCCTGGAGCAACAGCAACCATTGTATCTACTGACAGACTATGTGGAAGACATGAGTGGGTAGGTAAGGCTTTCACCTGGATTTGAGACCACAGTAAAGATATTAGGCCTGGTTTAAATACATCAATCCATTATCTTTCTATATATATATCTCACTCTTTCCAGGTATTTTGTTAATTAACAATAAACTATTAGTAAATGTGCTCTTTTTCTAAGTCAGTGGTGTGTGTAAAGAAATGTTTGTTTAGGAGTTTCAGTGTCTCTGCTTTCTGAGTAAAATTACAGTAATATTCATATTCCTATTTTTTATTTCACACAGCAATAGACAGAGGAACATCTGCTTGGGACCAGTTCCCTGTGAATTCACGCCAAGACACAGCCTGCCCAGGTTGCTGACGCAATCCACATCACACCAGGAAAAGGAACTGGAGCTGGCAGTGTGAGTGGGTGTGCGTGCGTCAGTACTACTGAGCATGGCATGCAAGTGCAGGTGGACTGGTGTGTAGTACTCAGGTTAGAATCAGCCCCTGCATTCATCATTGTGAAACCCCATGGCCCTTGTCTCTACACTCACACTACAGTACTGGACAGCAGGACTCCACAGCAGGCACTTAATGAGGAACCAGCACCAGGGCATAAAAACTAAAGCAGAACTCTGGCGTACTTATCAAACAAAATCCTCAAGGTCAGCAGAAACGCTCTCCTGTACCTGCAGGAACATCTTTTGTAGAGCTGTTACTAAATTAAAAATATGTTTATTTCTGCAGGTACAGGAGAGGAAAAATACAGGGGGAAATGTGGAGGAATCAGATGACAGCAGAAGGTGTCAAAGAGTTTCCTGGGGTTAGAAGAAGAAGCTTAACATTTAGGAGAGTCAATGGAGGATGAAAGAAGTTACCAAGGAGGGAGAAAAAGGATGATAGGTCATCCAAAAGTTGATTTTTTTCACAATGTTCTCTCAGTTGCCATGAGCCCTGTTCTGTCAGCTCGCTATGAATAAATTAGTCACAGAGTAGGGGCAGAGTGGGTGAGACTGTTTGCTTTGTTAGCCGCCAATTCCAGTAGCAGCATGTCGGAGCATGCTAATTACGTGTCTATATAAATATATTACAATACAGCATAAAAAGCATGTAAAAGACATATTAAGTATTGTGATATGCCTCAGTCATAACAATATCAAAAGAATCAAAATAGTAATCAGCGATATCAACAGGAGTTAGGTCTTCAACAGGTGTCATATGTTCAGCACGAGTTAGGTCTTCAACAGGTGTTAAGTCTGCAACAGGTGTCATATCTTCAGCAGGAGTTAGGTCTTCAACAGGAGTTAGGTCTTCAACAGGAGGTAGGTCTTCAACAGGTTTAAAGTCTTCAGCAGGACTTAGGTCTTCAACAGGTGTTAAGTCTTCAACAGGAGTTAGGTCTTCAACAGGTGTTAAGTCTGCAACAGGTGTCATATCTTCAGCAGGAGTTAGGTCTTCAACAGGAGTTAGGTCTTCAACAGGAGGTAGGTCTTCAACAGGTTTAAAGTCTTCAGCAGGAGTTAGGTCTTCAACAGGTGTTAAGTCTTCAACAGGAGTTAGGTCTTCAACAGAAGTTAGGTCTTCATCAGGTATTTGGTATTATACAGCTGTCATATCTTCATCAGTTGTTATATATAAAGCAGGTGTACTGTCTTCAGGAGGTAGGTCTTCAGCAGAAGTTAGGTCTTCAAAAGGTGTTAAGTCTTCAACAGGTGTTAAGTCTTCAGCAGGGGTTAAGTGTTCAGCAGGGGTTAGGTCATCAACAGGTGTTAGGTCTTCAACAGGTGTTAAGTCTTCAACAGGTGTTAATTCTTCAGCAGGAGTTAAGTCTTCAACAGGTGTTAGGTCTTCAACAGGTGTTAGGTATTTGATAGGTGTTTAATACAAATTAAACGTAAGTGTGCTTGCATTTTGTTGGGAGTGAGAAAGAAATAGATAGTGAATAGATTAACCTGAGTTTTTGAACATTAGATAAGAGGTTACTTTAATCCAAACTATTCAGATTCATAACAAAGTTGAGAGGCAATATTTGCTCTGTCTGTCTGGTGACAGGCAACTGTGCAATGAGTGGTTGTCCGATCAGTTATCGTTATACCACAGACAGGACTGGCTATGAAAACGGTCATTTCAAACTAAACATTGTACCTACTAGATCGTTGTTATATAGTAAACTGCTAATACTATCTTGGGTTAAAAAATATATAGTTTCTGCTAATCCCCTTCTAGACGCTAAGGGGAGGAACTTACCGATTTGGTCTATAAATGGCGTATTATACAGTATTCTGTTTATTATTAGCAAGTGTTTTATCTCAGTTTAAGGACCCCTTTCAGGATTAAAAATCATCTAACATTGAGTCGTAAAATATTGAAGTTCCCCTTTAATATAGGAACCCTGGCTCATGTACTACTCAACAGTAAACAGTGTTAGTCTGGAGCAACTGTAATCAAAGAGCTCCATGTCAATGTCAATTATTTGATTGTTATCTTTACTGTTTCTGCGTATTTGTGATGGTTAATATGCTCACTTCAAAGTTTTAAACCAGCTTGAGCAAATAATAGTGATGGATTTAAAAAATGAGCTAATTTAGTGTGTGCAACATTTAGTAACAAACCGTGGTTTCATCTGCCTCTCCAACTGAGCATGTTCCAATGGGTGTTACTATATAGAGGATGTATCACAGGGCACAGGAACAGTGAAGTATGGTTCATGTGGGTGCCATAGTAACAGAGATGAGCATTTCAACTACAGATGTCTTTCAAAAGGTACATGCCCATCCGCTTCAAACAGACGATCACAGAGAGAGAGAGAGAGAGAGAGAGAGGGGGGAGCCAAACTGAGTGAGAGAAAGAAAGAGAGAGGGAGCGATAAGGAGAGAGAGGGAGAGCGAGAAAAGGGGTTGAGAGAGATTTGAGTAAAGAGAGAGCTCTCTGAAGAACATGGTTTCGGCTCTTCTTTTTATCTCGCATGTGAATTAAAGAACACTTCATCCCCTGACCAAAAGGGAAGATCAGGGCCACCACAGTGAAGAGATAGGACAGAAAATAAGACTTCTCAGAGAGGCCATGTTAGCAAATACACTGAGGATAATGCAATCATAATGAGTGCAGAGATTCATCTGTGGCACCTTCTTAGGATCTCCTAGTTTCTGGGTTTAGGGTCGGATCAGCTGTGATATGGCACCAATTGTTATTTCCTTTATAATTCAAAACAGGGGTATCAAAAACAATCTCTCCATCTCTCCTTATGTGCGTGCGCATGCACACGCACACACACAAACACACATTTACATATAGTGAAACACAATCACACACACACACACACACACACACACACACACACACACACACACACACACACACACACACAGACACAAACGTGAATGCATGAAAAGTGGTTTATGAAGACAAGAAGAACCCAGTGACAGATTCCATCCCATTATAAGCACATTCAACCCAGCTTGCCTCATTGACTTTCAATGATGTTGATGACTAACAGGTTGAACATTAGCAGACAGCCTTGTTAAGCTGCAGACTCCTTCTCCTTCCAATCAGCTTTCAGCTTTCAGCGAGCGCTTCGCCTCCGTAAGGGAGCTCACCAAATTACGGTCAGCATTCACCAGGCAGTTCTCTTCCCGTCGCCGGTGTCAATGTTTCCGCGCAGTTCGGGGCCAGTGTCAATGCTGCTTTTGTGGCGCAAATACTAATGCTATTTTTGGCCGTTATAAAGCTCCCTTGGGCCGCCTCCCCACCTGTGCCCCGCGTCTCGCTCCGTAGCCTGCCCAGAGAAAACACACTTAGCCTGGTGCCAGTCAGCCCGGCTTATTATCCCGTGGCCAGCTGGTGCAACGGAGTGCCCACTTCACCTCCTAAAGCGGCCTTCATTCAGGTACAAATGTCCTGTAATGCACGTCCCCGCTCCATCCACTTCCATGCCATCTGCTCTCAATTACGCTGATTTGTATCTTTTTAACACGGGGCTCAAACAGTAGTTTGTTACTCGCAGGCATAGATGGGGGGGGGGGTTGGGGTGAGTTTGGTGTGGGGACGGGGTGGGGGCGGCATGGGGAGTTATTGGTGGGGGTCCTGACTGACTCTGGTGTCAGGCAGCTAGCTGGAAGTCAATTTGTACTCCATGTTACAAGGTGTTCATGAGAAGAGGGTCTGAGAGGAGTCAGGAAACCAGGAGTAGTGAAGCGTGACACCTGAGGGATTTTCTCCATTTGACATGTCACTTCTGCACCAGACATGATCTTTTGGGGGAAAAAAAACTGTTTCGAAGAAAAACTTGAACAATATATGGGCCTTGTATGACACTTGTTAGCTCCTCAATTTAATGCTAGGCTTCGTATCTAACAGTCCACCGGAGACCTTTGTCAAATGCCTGTCGGTCAAAGTTACTGCTGAGGGAAAACAACCTCCTATTTTTTCCACTTTTAACAATTATAAAGTCCCTCAGCCCACAGCTTTCAATTTTCATTTCTGCGTGTTTTAATATCTCCTTTCTTTAGGCCTCGCCTGCTTGCCTTTAATCGAGTTAGCCTGTTAACAAGAATTACTTTATATAAGCCTCATTAAAATGTTGCAGTCCTATGAATAAGTAAATGCTGTGTGTGAACAAGAGCACATTAGGAACCTCCATAACGATGGTTAGTGAATTTAAAGCAGGGAAATATCAGAGCACTATCGTCCACAAGCTGAATGGCTGACAGACAAAGCTTTCTACGAACCACTTGTAATCAGGAAGTGTTTTGGGGACTGGGAAATGAGGAGCGGCGTGGGCTCATCTTCAGTGCAGGGCATGTTTGGCTTTGGTCAGTTCACTGGAGAGCGGAGGGCATCTTCGTCATCATCATAGTATGTGCAAATAACTGAAGCACATTATGTCATGATTAAAATCCGTAATTATTGTATGCATTTTTTAATCACTTATTGTATGCATTTTTTAATCACTTATTGTATGCATTTGCAAAGCGTAATTTTGTTTTTTGAAGGGATTCTGCGTGGTGGAAGTTGACTAGCAACCCGAAAAGGGGTTGAAAAAAAACACCATGGGTGCCTGCAAAGAAAGAGCAAATTAAAAAAAAATAGTTCCTCAAAACATTATTACAGGGATTAAAAAGAAATAAACCATAATAGCACAAGAAAGAAGTGGAGTTTCAGGCTTTATCTTCCAACTTAAGTGTTAGTTCCTTGTGCCGGCAAAGTTGAAAACCCTTCTGATTAATGATGACGACAGGTGCAAAAGATCCTGACCGGAGCGTTTTATTCCAGCATGTTTATGTTTCTTTATGGTAAATATCTGAATAAGCAATTTAACTCTATGTTGAAAAAATCCGCAGTTGCAAATGGATTGTGAGTGTCATTCGGATCGACAAAATATGAACAGGGATACTTAAACAGCCATTGTGACTGACTCATCTCCTCATTGGCCAGGAACTTAATTACGATGCTTCTGTATCTGTTAGTTATGACTCAGTGCGTTCCATCTCTCCCTTTGTCTCACTGCCCGCCAATGGACTTGGCAGACTCATCAGGGGTATTCCTCATCACAGGCATTTTTTTTTTGTGTGCATATGAAAGGGCGACAGCAATGCCAAACTGCAATACAAGTCACGGGAGAAATGAACAAAAGATAGACAGAGAGGTGCTGATATTCTTGCTTTTGACACACTGTAAATGGCAAAGAAAGAAAAGGATTCAAGCTCATTGCGGAGAAGAAACCTTATAATGTGCAATGAGTTTTGGATGAGTTTGAGTTCAGGTAACCAAACCAACATCAAACTCCCAAACAAATGGTCCAAACACACAACCATCTGAAATATCCCAGACAACAAATCCAACACGAGATGAGTAAAGTACGGAAAATGTCCCTCTAAATGTTTACGCACCACTTTAGCAGTTTATTTTAACAGGCACTCTTATCCAGTGTGACTTAACTGGAGCAAATATGGTTGATTGCCTTGCTCAAGGGCACATCAACTGATTTTTCACCTTGTCAGCTCAGGGATTCAACCCAGCGACCTTTCAATTCCTGGCACAACGCTATAACCACTTTGCTGCCTGTTTTCCATCAGGCTGGTGGTCGCCGTGGTTTGTTCTTCTAAATGTTGACCTTAACAAATAGATTTTCTGCTCAGCGAAGGCGAAGCGATGAAGCGTTGTAAGGACACATGCTCAGGCAAAATGGGTGTCACTGCTGCAGCGGCCATGACAGGCCCTCACGTCTCCCCCTCCCCACCCCCCCCCGACACACGCACAACGACAAACACACACCTCGGCCAGATAACACAGCCGCAATGCTAGCTACAGTTATTGATCGAACTAATAGTCTCTCGGGTGTGAACAATTCCATGTCACATTTTTTTTCTTGTCATTTTTTTATTTTTTCACAGAGGCAGATTTTGAGCTGTTCCGGCAGCTGGTATTCCCAGACGACTTCCTACAACTGAATGATTGTACTCATAACGTTTACATTTCCAGTCTTCGGCCAAAAAAACAAACACCAAGAATAATTCCTAAAGTGCTGTTGATGTGTCACAACCGATATATGTTTTTCTAAGTAACAGCTAGATGCAAATCCATCGTCAATGCCTCCTGTGACATGTATGTTATCGATGTGTAACTAACCTTCCCAACAACGACCCACTCCAGAGAGTGTAACCAGCCTTCACAGACACTCAGATATAATGTGTTTAGAACGGTGTGTTCAAATGTGGCCACCTGGTAGAAAAACAACTCATTGGAGGAGCACAATTGTTTGGATGTTTTTGTGTGTCACTGTGTGTTTGTGTATGTCAGTGTGTGCTAACTTGTGTTAGCATGCGTCAGTGTATGTCAGTGTGTGCTAACTTGTGTTAGCATGCGTCAGTGTATGTTAGTGTGTGCTTGGGTTTTTCAGTGGGTTTTTTTTGTGTCATGAAGTCGTGAGTATGGTTTATGTTGCTAAGACAATTCCCCTAATTAATCAGTTCCCTGTTGTGTTTGCCTTCACCTGATTGGCCGATCAATGGGTCTCCCAGAGGAAGGGAAATAGATGTTTGAAGAGTCTCTGACAGCTGTCAGCGCTGGTTGTCAGGGACGATGGGTGATGATTGGGTGAACAGCCCATGGAGAGTCCAACTGGCCAGCAGAATGGGAAATCAGATCAGTAACACATCCTGTGCCAATTCCT
>JACXGI010020202.1:0-11400 GCA_016801175.1 Esox masquinongy | reverse complement strand
TTGCGTCTGAAGCCGAGCCTCTAACTCTGCTATCTTTACCCGAAGACGATAGTTCTCCTCCGTGTTGTAGCTACAACAATTACAGTGATAAGGCATAGTAATGGTACTTAGCTTCGGGTGTTCAGGAGTGAGTAGTTCCGTTAATTATGTCCAAATAGAGTCCCGGTGTAGAAAAGTTGGGTAAAAAGGTCAACAAATAAAAATATTGCGTTGGTAAACTCTTAAAGTAGAATTTAACCAATTAGTTTACAAAGAGTAAATTCGAAAAAGTTTGGCAGGTAGCCAGGTAGGTAACAGCAAGCAGCGTGCAGCACGTCAACAATCCCACAATGCAACAGTGACAGCCAGTAATAGGAAAAAAATCGATCATGTCAGTCAACACATACAAGTGCTCTTACAACACACCTTCCCTTATCTTTTGCTATTTTAAGACAATAAACGTTTACAGTTCAAATGTCCAGTTGTATGTCTCAAATCTGTCAATCAAACTATACAAATAGGGCCTCTACATTGTTCTGATCATGCCTCTCACTCATCCCAATTTATTAAAAGTGAGTTAAAGTGAGTATTCTTAAAATATCCCAATTCCATGATGGCTCTATAACTAACAAAAGTAATAGCCACAACCCAATAAAGTTACAAGTGCGGGTCGGGGGGATATTAGCAGTGCAGGCATTCCGAACAGCAAACGGTCAGAAACATCCAAGATGCGGCGTACTGCCAAAGAATAGTGCGGAGTAGGGTTTGCGGTTCGGGAGAGGATCAATTAAGAAAATGAACCAAGAGGACAATGTGATAGAAACTAAGGATGATTTGGTGGCGAAAAATAATTCATCTTCTGTTTGGAAATATTTCGGGTTCCAGAGAGATGTCACAATCTAATGTAGGCCTAATTCGTAGGCGAATCTGGCGCCTCAAATAGTACAATCATCTATGTTCTTATATCTAGTTTACTTAATACTAATGGAAGGTTGGTCCTGAAACCTCTGTGCAAGTCAAGAGTGCCGTCCCATTCTTTACTTCACCACGTACCCTTATAGCTCTCTTTTTGAAGCTCATGGATGGTGAAATGCAGATATTTTTCTTGATAAAGATACTGTTCGTAGACGCTATTGAATTTGAAAGGTTCTAATCACAATAAAAAATGATATTCTGGAAAAAAAATATATAAAAAATCTTTGACTTATACATTGAAAAGTGTGGATTGTAGTCCACCTTTACCTACCTGATCAAGAACCCATACTTTTCGTTGTCCTGAATTAGTTCCTTGGTCCTGGAACTGATCGCAGCTATGGCATTGTACCCCTCTTCCTCATCGTCCTCCTCGTCCTAATTATTCTCCGTGTTTGGCATCACGATGTCCTCCACCACGTTAGCATTAACATTGATGGAATTAGGAATTTGTGGATCGCCTCCGACATCATCCACTCTCCCTCAGCCTTTATCAGTGGGTGCTTATGGCTCCGCTAGCCCCTCCCGCCCGCCGCCGTCGTAAACTGTAGACGTTTACACTTTCAAAAGGAAGAGAACTAGAGCATCAGGTGGCACCGGCATTACATTCTAACGCTACAGGGCGAGTGAAAAAGACATCAGTCTCTTCACATACGCCACGCAACAGCTCATATCCAGTGGTCAATGAGTCGCCACAATTACGGTGGATGTCCACTGTTACGGCGCGAATTCGCCTGCAAACGCGCCGCCTTGCCCCAGATGGCTGCTTATAGACAGCTCAAACGGCCACGCTGCCTTCCCGAGATGCTTTCCGCAACCGTCAACAACGCCTTGACGCTGTTCACAGCAAATTAATTGTATCCGTCCGAGGCAGCGGGCGTGCTAGACCAGTGGACATCCACGTGATACGAATCACCAGAGAAAGGACTAAACTATTTCAAGGAAGGGCTAGCAGCGATCGCATCAGCCACACGAGAATCACAGTCGCCCAGAGGACGGAAGCGCGATGTCATTCCGTATTCGGGAGGGCTCTGTAATAGAAGAACGCCACCAAAAAAACAAGCAAGCACACAGCCGGTTCAAAGCCAACTCCCTTGACGTTAGGTCCCTGCGAACCCACACCGGAGCGATTAGCAACCCACTCAGACGCGTTCCCATGGCGACGAAAACTCTGAACCAACACCGGAAGCCGCGATGCCAACTGTAGAGCCAGATACACGGGGTTGTCTCTTTCCCAGTCGAACAGATGTGAACCGAGCCAGTTATATACATAATGTCCTGAACAGTAGACATCACCGTACGCGATCCCTTGCTCTCGTTTACTCTTTCTAAAAAAGGAAGAGAACGAGAGCATTAGGTGGCATCTGGGGCCTGAACAGTCGGAGACTCAGGTCTCAGCCGACTCCACGCCTAGCAAACCAATAACATCGACTCTCACGTGTGACGCAGCACCCGAAGCACTGACTCAGAATGAAGAAGGGTGTGCTCACTTAAATAGGAACAGGTGTGCCCTGATTGGCTGAGCGGTAGTGCTCCATGACGTAAGCTAGATTTTCAGCTGAGTCGTCATTATGACGTAGGTAGCTAGCTGGTTTAGCTAACTAAGCGTTCCCTAGATTTTCAGCTGAGTCGTCTTTATGACGTAGGTAGCTATCTGGTGCAGCTAACTAACCGTTCCTGTAGGCTTACCATCCAAAAAACCAACGAGTCCGCCCATATCAGAAATGGTTGGGAATATACCAGGAGAGGAGACATGTCTCTAAAAAATTAACGCTCACGCTTTTTGTACAGTGTGCATTTACAATTTTGATATCAGCCACCAAGGAGAATCAGGTAAAAAAAAAAATGCACATTTCTGTATATGAAATGAACGCTAAACATTTATATTTTTGAATAATTGCATATAAAGATAGTTTTTTACATTATAAAGTAGATGCTATATATATATAATATTTCAGTAGTCTTAATGGAAACCGAATGTATGAATAAGAAAATGCAGATGTTTACCATTAAATATATTAATCTATTAAACTATTGAACAAAATACTATGGCAGGTTTGACGTAGAAGCACCCCTTCCCCCTTTTCAGACTGCAAAAGTCGTGTACTAGGGATAAAACAAAAATACAGGAGAGTGCCACAACATCTGTCCCCAAAATCATGGGATGTTATTTTCATTCTAATTCTATGGTTATAATTGCTCCTGTATGTGCAGTTAGTTTTAGGTTTAATAAAGCCTTCAGACAAGAGACAGCAATTTTTCTTGTTGCTTAGATTAGATTAAACTTTACTGTCACTGAACAAGTACAAGTACAGTACAACAAAATGCAGTTAGTATTTAACCAAAAGTGCAAATAGAACAATGTATAAGTGGGATGTATAAATGTGCAATGAAGGCAAATTGAAGGTGCAAGGTAGCATGTGCAATTGAAATGCAGTGATAGCAGCAATGGGGTTCCCGAGGTAGGTACATGTAACAACTGAAAATGTTCTTATCAGACTTTGCAAAGAAATGTCAGAGTCCAGTAGTACAAAGAGTAGTACAACAAGGTCCCTGTGAGGCAGTACTAAGCGGTGGGCAGGTGGGTATGGTTAGTGCTGGGTCACAGAGTTAGCAGGGTTACAGTACCTGGAAAGAAACTGTTCCTGAGCCTGCTGGTGCAGGAACTAAGAGACCTGTACCGCCTGCCTGATGATAGGAAGGCAAACAGATTGTGGCTTGGATTAATGCCACAAATTGTTTGATGATTGACAGTTGACACAGGCGCTGCCATACGCCATGTCCGCACTGAATTACTACTCATAAAAATGTCTCAGGGTTGGCTGGTCTGTCTTAATTGGCAGGCTTCTTTGTTATTTGCAGCAATTGTTTTTCATTACGAGGTAGGGTAGCTAGGTCAGGATTATACTTTTTTATTTTATTTAATTTGTTTAATTTTAGTTGAGTTCCTCGGTCTTTACACACCGATTTAGTTTTTATTGCGCTCTATTTTTCATATACCTTGTTGTTTTCCAAAGAGTAAAATGCATCAAATCTCCCCGCTCACGTGATTCCATTGACTTGAATGAGAACTGTTGCAACACGTGGCCGGAGTCCACTTCTACTGTATTTTCCTAACATTATATTGAACATTTTGCTTGCAATTTTGTTTAGATGCCATTAACTTTAAAGTGCATTGGTGGTACTTGAGACATGCTACTTAGTCAGGGATATTTTATTACTACCATTTAACTAATTTGTTTTTAGTTAAATGGTAGTAAGCGTGGGAAGATATTCAGGAGTCCTCCCTCCTGAATGTCGTTCCCCGTTCTGCTATATTCCCACACACCTAGAAGATGCTGGAAGATGTACTAAGTTGGGGAAGAGAGGTGATGGGGTTTGCTGTGCACCTGTTTTGGAAGCCCAGGAAGATATTCAGAGGAGAGGGAGCGAACCTTTTCTCATCCCCCTTACCTAGAAGCTAAACTACAGCCATCGAGTGTTAGGCTCACCGGATCAATCTCTCACACCCCCGAGCCCATTCAAAGGGTTGAACAAAAATATCATATGAAATGTTTAAGAATTGCAACCATTTTCAAACACAGTCCCCTTATTTCAGTGGTTCAAATGTAATTGGACAAATTAACATAATCATGAATAAAATGTTCATTTTTAATACTTTGTCACAGATCCTTTGCAGGCTATGACTGCTTGAAGTCTGGAACGCATGGACATCACCAAACACTGGGTTTCCTCCTTTGTGATGCTTTGCCAGGCCTTTACGGCATGCTGTCTTCAGTTGCTGTTTGTTTGTGGGTCTTTCTGCCCTAAGTTTTGTCTTCAGTAAGTGAAATGCATGCTTGATCAGATTGAGATCAGGTGATTGACTCTGCCATTGCAGAATATTCCACTTCTTTGCCTTAAAAAAGTCCTGGGTTGCTTTCGCAATATGTTTTTGGTCATTGTCCATCTGTAAAGCGCCATCCAATCAACTTCACTGAATTTGGCTGAATCTGAGCAGACAACATATCCCTATACACTTCAGAATTAATCCGGCTGCGTCTGTCTTCTGTCACATCATAAGTGCGATTGGTAGTCAATGTAACAATGACAGCACCATGCTGGTCTGAAACGTAACAAATCCATAATGGCCATGTATTCAAGATAAACTACATTGCAGTCGGTGACAGGCTGATTGATCTACAAATCACACTACGTCCTATATAACCACTTTGTCTTTATGCTCAGTTGCTGTTCAGCAAAATGTAAGCTCTGGAGCTTGATACCAATTTGTTAAACATGCTCCCTTTCTTTCTCCCAGACACAAAGGTCCGAGGTTAAAAGAAGGGGCCCACATCAACTGCTCCCTCCTGGCTCTGGGTAACCGTATCAACGCCCTGAGTGAGAGACACAGCAACAGATACGTCAACTACTGGGACAGCATGTTGACCTGGCTGCTAAAGGTTCCACATGAAACACCTGCCAAACTTGTGATACGATTCAGTGTAATACGTTTATTGTACTTTAATCATTCCTATTGAAATCATTGGTTTCTGTTCTGATGTGTTCGATCTACTGGACTGCAACTGGGCGGCAACAGTTGCACGGCGACAATAGCCTATATCAGCCCTGCTTCCCTCGCTTTCGAGGAGTCTCAAAACATGCTGAGCAATATCCGCATTCGGGTGAGCAGTACACCTTATCTCTCAGATCTTTCCATCTTTAAATAAATCAAATATAATTTTTAAAGACCTTTAAAAGAACAGAGTTCCTTCCAGTCAGCATTAGTGTACTGTCCTCCCTACGTGTTTCGTGTAATTGTACGAAGTTAGATAGCAAGGGAAATTCCATTGATTAAATAAATGCTAGCCAGGAAGTGAACGTCCTTGTTCCAATATTTATTGCCGTTATTCAACTGGTTCAGGCTTAGACCATGAATGCTTTGTAGATCTATAATGAATCAGAGCAAAACTATAAGATAAAGAATGTGACAATTACTGAGTATCTCCCAGTCTATAAAGTCTATCTAATAAATAGAGCTGAATTATATTACTACAGGTATGTGATGACCCCATCTCCCATCCACATCAACAGCCAGGGGTACAGAGAGGATGTTGACTGTTCACCTTGGTAGACACAAAAATGTGAGGATTTTTTTTATTTTCGATTGTTTGATCGATTGGCTTTTGGTTGATCAACATTTTCCTAGTCTATGAGTCAAAAATGCTTCCCCACAGGCCCAAGTGTTCCAGACCAGACCAGATCAATGCCCTGAGGAGGAATCAACAGTCTGCAGACCTAGAGACAGCCCCCGTACCCCTATTCCCACTTTTTATCTTCATCTGTCCTCCTCAGGACAGCAGCAGATGGAAAAGACACAGTCACCAACACCACCAGAGGCAAGGAGGGACCCAAAGAAACCTCTCAACACCAGGAGCGAGAGGACCACAGGGGAGTAACTCTATGGGGGCTTCCAGGTGGATCTGCTCACTCAACAGCAGTAAAACTATAACAACATAGGATGGCTGGCTGGATAGCTGGCTAGCTAACAAACTACCTTGACAAGGATGAATTAATCCATCTGAGACTCGGGTCACACGAAGGGCCATTTTTTACAGACACATATTAAGCCTAGTCTAAGACTAACAGAGGTGTAAAAAGTAAAAGTATGCAACTGGGTTCGACTGTGTTCACCATTAGGGAAGTATCTAATTAAGATTTATTTAACCATAAAGGGAGTTCAAAACTAACCAGTGATCAATTAAATAAAAAGGAAGAGTGTAAATTATCAATAAATGTCACCGGTTAGTTATGAACTCTGTTTACCTGGTCGTTTAGCTCTTCCTTAGGAACTTCCCAAAACTGGTGAACACAGCCGAGTACTTTTACGTTGTACTTATTACACCTCTGAAGACTTAAAAATAGAAAACTCCATTGAGCTTGTTTTTTTTAGTCCTAGACTAGGCTTAATCTGTGTCTGCGAAACCATCCTGAAGAGTCGCTACCCTATCTAGTAATGAAGCCGATACCCGGTTAGCTTAGGGTGACCACAGTTTGGGGGGGACTGGCCCCGTTTGTTACTGTATTCACTGTCCTGGGTGTTTCTCTGCTCCCTTAAGCTTTGATGAGAATTGTTGCTTTGCTAAGCAGTTCTACGCAGTTTGTTTGGCTCCTACTCGTATGTGGAAACAATGCAGTGTTATTATTATTAATATTTTAAATGTGGTGAAAATGGGACAATTTGGTTGTGAATGTCAAAAACCCGGGACATTTTAGTGTTTTACAGATATTTGTGGGGACCCGGGACACCCAGCTTGAAACGGGGACCTCTGGTCACCCTAGGTTAGCTTGCCAGTAACGTAGCAAGACAACGCTAGATTTTAGTCAGACACAAAACGGACAGTTATCTAGCTCAACCTTAAAATAGCAAGTTGGTTAGTTATCAAGCCATTTGTTGCAATAACGTTTTTATAAACTGCTTACCAGTTTTCTGCATAGTTGCTGATTTTACTGGAACTTCAGGAAAGATCACACTTCGTAGTTATTGTCACAACAGGGAACTCACAATCCATATTTAGGGTTAACACTTTGTTTAATGTGTCTTCAAGTCAACCATTACAACACTTATTTCAGTGGCTCCTTTCTTTAAAGTTTCTCTGAACCTCATCGGTAATTTTACCTCACGACCACTAGAGGTCACTTTCACCTGTTGCAGTGATGCTGGCTGAGCTGCTGGTCCGACGGGGGGGAAGGCAACAGCCGATTGATGGAAACATCCTGTCCGCTGTCCTCCCTGGTAGCCTGGGTAACCCCGTCCTTGTGATGTTGAAGCTCAGGAGAGAGGGATATTGGAACAACTTGCAGGTGTTTTCTGTTTCTCTGAGCCACAGTGCCATGTTCTGTTTCAACAACATAGGATCTTGGCTCTGGAGACTTGCCAATAACCACAGCTGGTGTTTTCCATCCTTTTTCCCATCCAGTTTCACCCTCACATTCTGTCCAGCCTGAAGTTCAGGTAAGGGGCTCACGGAATACCTCCTGGTGTAGAAAAACTGGTAAGCTCATTTGGCTTTCTAGTCCTCCTGTTTCACTTTTCCAAGACTGATGCGTTTGGGTCCCAGTTTTTTGTCCAATATAAGTATGGTCGTCTGAATCACGCTTTCGGTCAAGATTTGTGCTGGACTTGCTCCAGTTGCGTTGATGGATGTGGCTCTGTAGCACATCAGAGCCATGTATGGATCTGGTTGTTTGAGTCATATGTTTTGCTGTATCAACCGCTCTCTCTACTGCACTGTTTTCCTGTGGATAATGAGGACTGGAGGTGGTATGGATGAAACTATGCTTCTTTTTGAACTCACTAAACTCGGCGCTGACAAACTGGGTGGCGTTGTCACTTAGAAGCTCCATCGGTATTCCCCATCTTACGAACATGCTCTTCAGGCGCATTATAACCTGCAGGCTAGAGGTAGTGGGCAGGTAGGCAATTTCAATATCCCAGGAATAGTAGTCCACTACTCAAAGGTATTTCTTACGTGTTGCTTGCATCAAATTCAAAGTGGGCATGTATTTTTCAAGAAACAATAAAATGTCTCAGTTTCAACTTTTGGTATGTTGTTTTTGTACTATTCTCTATTGAATGTAGGGTTTAAATGGTTTGCACATCATTGCATTCTGTATTTATTTACATTTAACACAGCATCTCAATCTTTTTGGAAACACGGTTGTATATCAGGGTGAAAATTCAGATTCCATTCCAGTCGGGCTCAGGTCAGCAAAATTGAAATGTCAGACAGTAGCTAATGATATACAGTAATATTTATTTTGCCTGGACTGAGGGCACTGAGTGAACTGTCTTTTTTGAGGTAGTTTAGTTAAAATGATATGTAAGTCACCCTCTTTACCATGACCCTTTATCATAATATCTATAGATGTTGAAACAGACCCATCATTGTCTTCGGGTTTCATGTATATATATATACAGTATATATATATACACACAGTGGATATAAAAAGTCTACACACCCCTGTTAAAATGCCAGGTTTTTGTGATGTAAAAGAATGAGACAAAGATAAATCATGTCAGAACTTTTTCCACTTTTAATGTGACCTATAATGTGAACAATTCAATTAAAAAACAAACTGAAATGTTCGAGGGGGAAAAATGAATAATAAAAACCTTACAATAACCTGGTTGCATAAGTGTGCACACCCTCTTATAACTGGGGATGTGGCTGTGTTCAGAATTAACCAATCACATTCAAATTCATGTTAAATAGAAGTCATCACACACCTGCCATCATTTAAAATGACTGATTAATCACAAATAAAGTTCAGCGATTCTAGTAGGATTTTCCTGACATTTTCTTAGTTGCATCTCAGAGCAAATGCCATGGTCCGCAGAGAGTTGTTACTCAAAATAATATTCAAATTAAATCATGCCTTCAAATACAGTATTTGTGTTTGTGAAGACATCGGTTTCCTAAGTGAAGACATCGGTTTCCTAATGAAGACATCGGTTTCTTTCAATAAACACATTTTGAAGTAGGCCTAACAGGAAATTACATTTCCCACCACATTTCTTTGATAAAGTATGGAGGTCCAAACCTGCCAAAATTAGAAATAAATTAATAAATTAGAAATAAATTAATAAATAAATAAATGTATCAATAAATATATTTATACTTAAAAAATATAATAATAAATGTATCAATCAATATTATTTCCCTATTTCATTCCTTGATCATTCATTTCTGTTTTAATTAATTGTTTTATTCATTTCCATAATCTTGTATTTGTGTATATATTTCTGTATTTATTTAATTCCATATTCTTTTATTTCTGTATTTATTTATTTATGTATTCTTTTATTTCTGTATTTATTTATTTCCATATTCTTTTATTAATTCATTCATTTATTTATTTCCGTGTCCTTTATTTCTGTATTTATTTATTTATGCATTCCCTTATCCTTAAGCTAATGAAGGGGCGGGACTAACACTCAGACGTAGCAGTCAAGCCCAGAGCAGCAGATAGAATCTGACTGTGAAGACGGTGAGTGCTGTTTTACAGTAGATCCTTGGTGCATCCCCATGTTGCCAATCACTATTCCTCGCACATGCATCGTTTAAGCATAGGTGACATGATTAAGGTATCGAAAAACCGAGAGGAGTTTTCAGAAAAACACAATGTCATTTTCACGAAGTGAATATGCTACGAGAACGGCGTGATTTAACCTTGTGTTTTTCTGCAGTTTGGCTGAGGTCTCTTCATAGTTTTTAACTTTAGTTATGCCTTCTAATTAAGCTGTTGGACACTAGCTCACCACTAACAATAAAAACGAGTTATTTTTAATGTCAAGTCGAACAGCAACAGCCTACCAAGCTTTCTAACCATTTTTGCAGTCTGCAATGTAAGACAAAATTCACTACTGCTCATGCGTGCTTCCTGGCTACTACGGGTAAACGCTGCCTTGTGTACAGTAGGCTACTCGAGTCAGCCCGCGTGGTATTATAGCCAACAGTTAATAATGCAATTATTTATACCTTTTAATCGGGATGGAGGGGTTATGTAGATTGTTTTAAATGTGTTACAGTTGAGTTGTTTAGTGTATAGACTTAAATCTAACAGAACATTGCACAGTTATGTCATATTTTATACTGCAGGGCAATTATTCTATTCTTATACCTTTTCACTGTTTTTCAAACAGGGTTCGTGACCATATTATCCTGATTTAGTTTACTTTTGATTTGCCACTTTACGTTCTAAGCTTGTCAATTTAAAAGAAAATTAATGGAGTTAATTCAAAAGATTTTTCTTTTCACTGCTGGGTACGTCAGTACCTGGCTTTTCGCCGGTATCAGGTGTAGGTGGGAAATATGCCAAATTAATAAATAAATAGATTAATAGCATATTAAATAGCCAAATATTGTGTGACCTACAGTACAGGCCAAAAGTTTGGACACACCTTCTCATTCAATGCGGTTTCTTTATTTTCATGACTATTTACATTGTAGATTCTCACTGAAGGCATCAAAACTATGAATGAACACATATGGAATTATGTACTTAACAAAAAAGTGTGAAATAACTGAAAACGTCTTGTATTTTAGATTCCTCAAAGTAGCCACCCTTTGCTTTTTTGATAGCGCTGCAAACCCTTGGTGTTTCATGAGGTAGTCACCTGAAATGGTTTTCACTTCACAGATGTGCCTTGTCAGGGTTAATTAGTGGAATTTTTTCCCTTATTAATGGGGTTCGGACCATCAGTTGTGTTGTGCAGAAGTCAGGTTGATACACAGCCGACAGCCCTATTGGACAACTGTTAGAATTCATATTATGGCAAGAACCAATCAGCTAAGTAAAGAGAAACGAGTGGTCATCATTACTTTAACAAATGAAGGTCAGTCAGTCCGGAAAATTGCGAAAACTTTGAATGTGTCCCCAAGTGCAGTCGCAAAAAACATCAAGCGC
>JACXGI010020201.1:0-11359 GCA_016801175.1 Esox masquinongy | reverse complement strand
TCCCAGGATCAAACCCCTACCCCTCCACCCGCTGGTCTCCCAGGATACATCCACTGCCCTTCCACCCGCTGGTCTCCCAGGATACATCCACTACCCCTCCACCCGCTGGTCTCCCAGGATACATCCACTACCCCTCCACCCGCTGGTCTCCCAGGATAAATCCACTGCCCCTCCACCTGCTGGTTTCCCAGGTTACATCCACTACGCCTCCACCCACTGGACTCCCAGGTTAAATCCACTGCCCCTCCACCTGCCCCCCCATTGGTCTCTCAGGTTAAATCCACTGCCCCTCCATCCGCTGGCCTCCCAGGGTCAAACTGCTGCCTCCTTTCAAAGACAAACCCCAAAGATCTCAGGAATGACCTCCTATCCTGGTCCAAACAGCCAGTCCAGCTGGAGACACACAGTCACTTCAGTGAACCAGAAGACAGACTGGACCAGTTATTGGAATCAGGCAGCCTTGGTGTTTAAAGCATTGGGGCGCTGACGAGAGTAAAAGATCTGTTGGTGTGACCTTGAGCCAGGCCAGTCCTGGGCAGGTCCAGAGCTCCTCTGCATGCCTGATGTCTTCAACCCACAAATCAGAGACCATGTATCCTGTCAGCACTTTTAAAATGTAATCAAGAATTGCTATGAGGCATGGCTCCAAATGAAGCTGTCTGTATCTGATCTAACATAGACTATACTCTGTTCCATGTCCATTCTTGCCAGTGCTTGACTTGGACCGGAACGGTCCAGAACGGTGTTCTGGTTTAAGGCAAACAGCGTTCTGGTTCCTTTTTTAGGCAAAAGAGCCGTCTGGGACATCTGGGATAGGCTACTTTAATAGAACGAGCCTTATTAACATATACATTTTAATGGACATGGTCTAATGTGTGATATATCAGTTCAGTTCAAGCGCTGATTGTAGAACAAGTCAGCAGCTTCATAATACAAGAAAGAAGCTAACCAGCTAATAGCCTACCTCACTGAATGCAATGAAAAGTGAACTAGCTAATAGCCTACAACACTGAATGCAATGATAAGCTAACCAGCTAATAGCCTAAAACACTGAATGCAATGGGAAGCTAACCAGTTAATAGCCTAGAACACTGAATGCAATTGGAAGCTAACCAGCTAATAGCCTACAACACTGAATGCAATGAGAAGCTAACCAGCTAATAGCCCACAACACTGAATGCAATGAGAAGCTAACCAGCTAATAGCCTTCAACAATGAATACAATGCTCCTTCAATTAGCTTCAACTGGCTAAATCATTTTATCCCAATGAACATGTTTTACTGAAGCAGTAGCTGCCCTGTTCGCCTTGAGTCAGTTCAGAGCTGAGACTATATATGCTCAGCTTTCCGAGACCAACGTTAGAAGGTACTTAATCAGCTGGAGCTTTGACACAAGCCGATTACACCGCCAACTACTGCACTATTCTTTCTGGGGTCAAACCTGCTCTGATATAGACCTATTCTAACTAGAACATAATAAGACCTGTTGACTTAAAATGTCATATTTTTACTGTGCTACTAGCATAAATACCAGCATAAACGAACAGAAGACATATGATATCACCACACATGTTTTCAATGGGGTTTAAGTCAGGAGAATAGGATGGTCATAGCAAAAATCTTGATCCTTTAGTCTGTGAGCCATTTTTGAGTGGATCTGGAGGAATGCTTTAGATTATTGTCTTGCAGGAAGACTCAACAAGAACCAAGTTTTAGTCTCCTGCACAGCAAGACAGATTTTTGTCTAAAATCTCCTGGTACAGGACTGGATCTATGCTATATATCCTAACCAGGCTACCAGGGCAGCCTAGTGGTCAGGAGCATTTGGCCAATATAAGAAAGGTCACATCTAATCCTTGAGCTGACAAGCTGAAAACTCATTCTGTCCCAGAGAAAGACAGTATTTCTGTCAAATCTACATACTCAAATGGATGGTATCAAATCTACATATTCAAGTGGATGGTATCAAATCTACATACTCAAATGGATGGTATCAAATCTACATACTCAAATGGATGGTATCAAACCTACATACTCAAATGGATGGTATCAAATCTACATACTCAAATGGATGGTATTAAATCTACATGCTCAAATGGATGGTATCAAATCTACATACTCAAATGGATGGTATCAAATCTACATTCTCAAATGGATGGTATCAAATCTACATACTTAAATTGCCAGATGTAGTATCCTGGTTTTCAGCATGTTATTAGAAACTACTGAAATCAATAAGAGTCCAATTGGACATTACCACCAAGGTAATTGCCACAAATCCAGTGTGCTTTAAAGTTATGTCCAGATAACAAACACATTTTCCTTCACTTCTATTCATAGAAGTTTATAAGTCACCTTATCTAAAGGGGCTGACTGACTGTGAGCAACACTGGAGTTAACTGGGTCTGTCCTCCTCAAACACACTAACCTAAAGCCTGGGTGTTTAGCTTTCAGGTCTCTGGAAGGTCAATCATCTCCAAAGGGGTTTGTCCTAGTTCACTCCACATACATACATATAGTCCCTGGTGATATAGTAGGAATGGTATGTCTCTAACATCTCTAACATTTACGTTGTAGTCAGAGGGATTTATAGTGGTGGGCTCATACATTTTCAAGCTGTTTCATTCTGGTTCTTGGTGTCAGTGAGTCACAACCCTGGCATTGAAAGATCCATGCTCTATCAACTGTTAGGACTAACTGACAGGACCAACTGACCAGAACAACAAACAGGACTAACTGCCAGGACCAACTGACCAGAACAACAAACAGGACTAACTGACCAGAACAACAAACAGGACTAACTGCCAGGACCAACTGACCAGACCAACTGACAGGACTAACTGACAGGACCAACTGACCAGAACAACAAACAGGACTAACTGCCAGGACCAACTGACCAGAACAACAAACAGGACTAACTGCCAGGACCAACTGACCAGACCAACTGACAGGACTAACTGCCAGGACCAACTGACCAGACCAACTGACAGGACTAACTGCCAGGACCAACAGACCAGACCAACTGACAGGACCAACTGACCAGACCAACTGACAGGACTAACTGCCAGGACCAACTGACCAGACCAACTGACGGGATTAACTGACGGGATTAACTGACAGGACCAACTGACCAGACCAACTGACAGGATTAACTGACAGGACAAACTGACAGGACCAAGTCACAGGATTAAACTGACAGGATTTACTGACATTATGTAGGCCCGGTCATTCTGAGGGTTCTGTAAGTCTATTCCCACAGCTGTAACGAAGCGGGACTCATTGTTTCTCAACACTATTGACAGATTAGGGTGGTAATCTGCTGAGACTCTCCAGTGATGTTCAGCTGTGGGAAGGAATTCATGTGTGTGCGGTGTTGTTCATGTTTTTAGGTTTTTCACCCTATCCTGAGTCTGGGTCCGTGCTATCTCTCTGCATCTCACCCCCTCCTCCTCCCCCTGGTCCTCCCCCTACCTTGCCCTGTCTGCTCACTGTCACACTAATGAAGTAAGAGAGAGAAAGCAAGAGAGAGAGAAAGAGTGCAAGAGAGAAAGACAAAAAGACAATCTGGCCCAGCCAAATTATCACAAAACCACAAAAAAATTATATCAACAATTGAAAGACACTACAAAAAAATCTAAGCCAACTGCAATGCTATTTGGCCCTAAACAGACAGTATACCTGTCAGTACATCTGACCACTGTGACTGATAGAAAACATAGAAAAACACTGACTATGTACAGACTCAGTGAGCACAGCCGGACCATAGAAACAGGTCATCACAGACAGATCTGGCCAAACGGGGAGGACAGGCTATGTTCACTCTGCCCAGAGAGGACAGGCTGCGTTCACTCTGCCCAGGGAGGACAGGCTGCGTTCACTCTGCCCAGAGGGGACAGGCTGCGTTCACTCTGCCCAGAGAGGACTGGCTGCGTTCACTCTGCCCAGAGAGGACAGGCTGCGTTCACTCTGCCCAGAGAGGACTGGCTGCGTTCACTCTGCCCAGAGAGGACAGGCTGCATTCACTCTGCCTAGAGTGGACAGGCTGCGTTCACTCTGCCCAGAGAGAGGTAGAAACAGAGACACATTTTCTCCTGCACTGTCAAAACTATAAAGATTTACGGAGAAATATTTTTCCCCAATTTAAAAATAAAATCAACAATTTTGAAAGAACAACAGAAATTGAGAAAATGCTACTTTTTCTGGGAGAAAAACCCAGTTGTGCCATACTAATGTAGCAAAATATGTAGCTTCCTGCCACACCTGAAGGGACAACCAGCTGAGTAATGAACCAGGATAATTAATGTCAGAACCTGTATCCATCCCATTATTCACTTCCTAGTGTAACTGTTGTTCACTGCTCTGTCAACATTAACACAACCCTGTTCCCAAAAACGTTGGGATGCCGTGTAAAACGTAGAGATAAACAGAATGCAATGATGTGTAAATCATTTAAACAATGTATATTCAGTAGAAAATGGTACAAAGAAAACATATCAAATGTTGAAACTGAAACATTTTATTGTTTCTTGAAAAAAATATAACCACTTTGAATTTGATGGCAGCAACATGTTTCAAAAAGGTTGGGAAAGAGGCGATAAGACTGGAAAAGTTGTGTAATGCTAAAAAATAAACCTGCAGGAACATCTCACAACTAATTAGGTCAACTGGCAAATAATCAGTAACATGATTGGGTATAAAAAATGCATCCCAGAGGATGAGTCTTTCAGAAGTAAAAATGGGGAGGGGTTCACCACTGTGTGAAAGACTGCGCAGGCAAATAGTGCAACAATTTTAGAACAACGTTTCTCAATGTAAAATTGCAAAGACTTTGGAGATCTCATCATCTATGGTATATAATATCATTAAAAGATTTAGTAAATACAGAGAAATCTCTGTACTCAAGGGTCAAGGCCGAAAACCAATACTGGATGACTGTGATCTTCGGGCCCTCAGGCGGCAATGCATTAAAAACAGACACGATTCTGTGGTGGACATCACTGCATGGGCTCAGGAACACTTCCGAAACACATTGTCCGTGAACACAGTACGACGTTGCATCCACAAATGCAAGTTAAAGCTCTATCATGCAAAGAACAAACCAGATATAAACAAGATACAGAACCACTGCCACCTTCTCTGGGCCTGAGCTCATTTAAGATGGGCTGAGGTGAAGTGGAAAACTGTCCTGTGTTCAGTCTGACGAATCAAAATTTGAGATTCTTTTTGGGAATCATGGATGCCGCGCCCTCCAGACTAAAGAGGAGAGGGACCATCGGCTTGTTATCAGAGCACAGTTCAAAAGCCAGCATCCGTGATAGTATTGGGGTGCAATTGTGCGCATGGCATGGGTGACTTGTACATCTGTGAAGGCACTGTTAATTCTGAACAATATATACAGGTTCTGGAGCAACATACACTGCCATCCAGACAACATCTTTTTCAGGGAAGGCCTTGCTTTTTTCAGTAAGACAATGCCAAACAACATTCTGCACGTATTACAACAGCATGGCTCAGTAGTAAAAGAGACCCGGTGCTAAACTGGCCTGCCTGCAGTCCAGACCTGTCACCCATTGAAAACATTTGCCGCATTATGAAACGAAAAATACAACAAAGGAGACCCTGAACTGTTGAGCAGCTGAAATCCTATATGAAGCAAGACTGGGAAAACATTTCACTTTCAAAACTACAGCAATTGATCTCCTAAGTTCTCAAGTGCTTACAGAGTGTTGTTAGAAGAAGAGGTGATGCAACACAGTGGTCAACATGCCCCCGTCCCAACTTTTTTGTAACATGTTGCTGGCATCAAATTCAAAATTATTTTCTCAGTTTCAACATTTGACATGTTGTTTTTGTACTATTTTCAATTAAATATATGGATACATTATTTGCACATCATTGCATTCTGTTTTTATTTGCATTTTACGCAGCGTCCCAAATGTTTTGGAAATGGGGTTGTATATATATATGTGCTGTGGTAGTGTATGTAGCAACACATTACACGCCAATAAAGCCATTTGAATTGAATTGAGAAAGATAGAGCAAGAGAAAGGGAAAAATGGAGAGAAAAAGAGAGGAGAAAGAAAGAGTGGAAGAGCGAAAGAGAGTTCAAGAGAGTGACAGAGGGACAGAGAGGGACAGAGAGAGAGGGAGAAAGAGATCCAGAAAGAGCGGTATAGAGAGAGAGCAGGGAAATCAGGGAAGGTTAAAGGCCTGGTAGGAGAATAACCCAGGGCAGCATCTCTCCTCTGTGTACCACAGCCATCTCTCCAGGATTGTGTTATGCCAGGAATGTTCACTGTGCATTAGTCTGAGTGTATACACATCTATCTCACTAACAGAGTGTTAACCACTAGGCTAGTACGCAAAAGTGGTGCATGTGTGCCTGATGTCCACACAAAGAGAGTAAAACTTCCAACTGCCAAGTCCCCAACAGGTAAAATGGAATTTCCGATATAGGGGTTAGGTTTAGGGAAAAACATACTATTGAGGCATATTGTTTGAATTGGGGTTACTATTAGGTTTAGTCATTAGGGTTTAAGTTTAGGGTTAGGTTATGTTTAGGGGTTAGGTTTAGGGTTAGGTTATGTTTAGGGGTTAGGTTGCTTCAGCGTTGTCCCGTGGTAATTACAGGGTTCATGGTGAGGGTGGGCTGGCCCTGTCCATTTCTCTGCCATTGGTCACCTGCCCTGCCCGTCTCTCTGCCATTAGTCACCTGCCCTGCCTGTCTCTCTGCCATTGGTCAACTGCCCTGCCTGTCTCTCTGCCATTGGTCACCTGCCCTGCCGTCTCTCTGCCATTGGTCACCTGCCCTGCCCGTCTGTCTGCCATTGGTCACCTGTCTTGCCCATCTCTCTGTCATTGGTCACCTGCTCAGCCAGTTTCTCTGCCACTGGTCACCTGTCCTGCCCATCTCTCTGTCATTGGTCACCTGCCCAGCCTGTTTCTCTGCCACTGGTCACCTGCCCTGCCCATCTCTCTGTCATTGGTCACCTGTCCTCAGCCTGTTTGACTGATGACTAATTAACTAGCCTCACTGGGCTGTTGACTTCATTAGGTCACACTCTCAATCTCTCAGATGCAGGAGACATGCAAACAACAGGCTGTAATAAAGATCTTATACGTTCTCTGTCTCTGTCACACACACACACACACAACACACAACACAACACTACACGCTCCCAGAGAAAGAATGTAAACAGTCTAACTTCTTGTCAGAGTATTAGCCAGCTCTTGACACTCGTGGACAGCTGTGTATACACTATCATAGCACATAAAGCCCCTGTCATACTAACCTATTAAGCGCCATCCCAAATGGCACCCTATTTCCTATATCGTGCACTACTTTAGACCAGAACCAATCAGGGCCCTAGTCAGAAATAGCGCACAACCGAGGGAACAAGGCGCCGTTTTGGGCCGGTCTGTCTCCAGGGTCTACTGTCTCCCTGAACACTTGGCATGGTGTCTCAACACTTCACTCGGTATTAACACGGCGGTGAAGATCGTACACACTAGGTGCATCCATCACTGCAATTTACCGGAGCTTTCCTGGATGATATATCGGACACAGTGGATTTGTACTTTTTGTCGTTTAAACTATGTCTGACCCCGCGGAAAGGCTGTCTCTTGACAGCTCGGAGGACTACAGGGGCAACGAGTAAACGCAAGGAAATAGTTTTGTTGTCAGTGTATCTCAACAACTACTTCCACATTAGCTGCATATAATACGGTCTTCAAATAGCTGTAAATCGATCATATAGACTGTCGCAAGGATTTGTAATCGCACAATCGAATATTTGAACTAAATTTCTTTATAGGTGTAACGAAAAACATAGCAATGTTGTCAAAGGTAAGTGTCAGCATGGCACAAAAACCATCACCTCGATTAAATAAAATTCCCCCCAATAGACCAACGACGTGGATAGTCCACCTGTGAGTAAAGGGCTGGATGAAGCCCAGTAACGACACCCCTCACATTGGGTTTCTCTTCAGGCGTTGCAGCTCTGCTTTACCCCAACAAAACACATCGTTTATCTTCATTTGGCATTCCTATTACCTGCCCCCCACTTCTTCCGCCCTCCTCTCCTGCCTCCTCCCTTTCCTCTATTCATTCCTTCTCTTCTTCCAACTCCGGCAACTCATCACCATCCCTTTTGCTTCCAACCGTTTGTTTACTTTCCTTCCTTCCATCTCTTTCGTTTTATTTGTTTTTCGTCTTTGTAGTTCTAATAATTTATATCAGGGACTCCATTAATTAAAATCAAAGACATCTCAGAGTCCTCTTCTACCGGGATAAAGCCAAGGCCAAAATGTCCCAAGAAATCAGAATCTACCATCGTTGTTGAGGCTGCCCTCTATGTACTATCATCCCTGAAACTCATCCATGATCATCCTTACCTCTGAACACAGAGACGGCTGCGTAATAATTGTATAGACAATACTTAACAAGCAATATTTCTACGCTGATGTTGAATAGAACATAGGGACAATTTAGTGTGATCTGAAATAAAGAGACAAATATTAATCGAATTAAAAGATCTTTCACCAACTGATTTTGCCCTCTTGACACGTATTATTGCTAAATTGACAACATAATAGGCTATGTCACGTAATTGAAACCGACGAAAATACCTTACAAGTATAACACAATCCTAACGAACAAGAAGAATAACTATCTCTCTGATACAATCTCTCTTAACTTCATATTATATACTGCACAAAAGGGGTGTGATCCGGTTTCAGGTGCAATTCTGGAATTAAAAACAAATCTTAACAAACACAGCGTATATGTCTTAAACAAAAAAACAAAATGCTTATATTATAATGAATATGTGCTAAATAATTCTCACCCTCAAAAAATCTCTGTAACGCTTCGGTTTCATCAACCACGTCCATCCTAGCGGGTCCCACCAATAACCTCCATGAACGTTCCCCTCCGTCTGAGCCCGGCCGAAAGAGTTGCGTTAAATCTGGTCAACTCTGAAAGACAAATCCAGCAGTCCAGACCCAAGGTACCTGAAAAAAATTCTGCTTCGAAAACTACTCCAAGTCCAGGTGTATAATTATTGTTTATTATCAATCCAGTACTAAGCGAGAATAGAGTTTCTTCTCCCGTAGCCTATGAGTAGCCACCACCTGACACAGCAATGTATTTCGTTGCCTTTATTCCCGTCCCGATTATAAACAGGCTAACACTAATTTAAATGGTCGACGACTCTAAACGTTTTTAAATACAACAACAATCATCACATGAGTACTGTTTGTGTGATTACAAAGAGCCACAGGGCAGTCGAACAACGCGAATTCCGCGTTGTAAAAACAATCCATCCATCATTAAATGCTGTCCCAGAGCAATTCTTCGATGTTGTTGGATTGCTGTTAGTTTAATTAGTTTTCTCGTTGATTACAGCGACAGATAACCAAGTTCGAGCCCTCCGGGAAACTTGTACGCCCTTGAATCTCCGTGTAGATGCCCTCCCTCTTTAGTCTCTCTCTCCCCTCTTGGATGCGACCTAGACGCGACCCACCCGGCCACAGAGCCATGCGCTGTGTGAGTGTGTGTCTGTGTGTGTGTGTGTGTGTTTGTGTGTGTGTCTGTGTTAGTGATGCGACGGAGTAGAGGAGATTAGACAGGTGTGTTAGTATCGTTCGGTGATTTGATTCCTTCTGTGAAATGAGGCAAGCTTTGCTACCTACACTGTGCTTCAGGGAACTTTTTCTGTTACGCGAGCACGTTTGGACTTCACAGTAGGACTTACAATGCCAGCTATTCAATTCTTTAAAACGAACATTTTCTTTTCATTTTAATATACAATACGAAATAAATATAAAATATGTAATTCATAGCGAAAGTTAAAATAGGCTAGGTCATCATAATCGGTTGACTGAGACCCTATATTTTTATTAATGTTTTCGAATTCCATTATCTTCGACGATTTTCAAGCCAGAAAATGCGCAAATGGACTTTTGAAATTTGTTAAATCTGAATAGACTGGAATTCAAATATAACTGATCCCAACGTGATCGTAATCTTTCTATGATAAAACAATGTCCTCCTTTTTTTAACTGTTCTATCACCATTTTGTAAAATTAGGCTAATTGTATTCAATAAAACGTGCATTCCAAGCGAAGAACTCTTTTCAGAATCTACTCAAAGACTTTTAAAAATCTTCTACATTATGAGAATTTACACCCGATTGATTCTTAGAGTCACTGACGTTAATTTTCTCTGCATTCGAAAAGACAGTGACATTATCCTACACACATTCGTAGGCAACTGGTATCAAATAAAAATGTCCACTAAATCAGTTACCTCATAGCACCCTAAACTCACATGTGCAGTGGTCTGTGGTTTGTCATGCTGTCAGTGTTACACAAGCGTAGGCCACTGTTAGCCTGATTACTAGCCTGTACTATCAGGCTACTATCTATATATAACTTACCATGTTCTTGTGACAAGGAGATTTAACCCTGGTGTGATAGCACCAACAGACTGGCGCTCAGGCTAGGCCACTGAGCGGTACTGTATATCTCTGCCCGTTTTGAATCTCTCAAGCCTTCAACACTCTGTACTTCTGTATATTCTTTTCCCACAAGTGTACTGATAGACCCTCTAGACCAAGTCCATATCTTTTAATTACTGTAACTACTCTGCTCAACATCAACAACAATATCTTCTCTATTTTTGGCAAGGAGAGCCCCTGGTCCTAATAAACCAGAGGACCCCAGTCATAATAAACCAGAGAGGACCCTGGTCCTAATAAACCAGAGAGGCCCCAGTCATAATAAACCATAGAGGACCCTGGTCATAATAAACCAGAGAGGCCCCTGGTCATAATAAACCAGAGAGGCCCCCGGGCATAATAAACCAGAGAGGACCCTGGTCCTAATAAACCAGAGAGGACCCTGGTCCTAATAAACCAGAGAGGACCCTGGTCATAATAAACCAGAGGCCCCTGGTCATAATAAACCAGAGAGGCCCCCAGGCATAATAAACCAGAGAGGCCCCTGGTCCTAATAAACCAGAGGCCCCCAGTCATAATAAACCAGAGAGGTCCCTGGTCATAATAAACCACAGAGGCCCCTGGTCATAATAAACCAGAGAGGCCCCTGGTCATAATAAACCAGAGAGGCCCCTGGTCATAATAAACCAGAGAGGCCCCTGGTCATAATAAACCAGAGGCCCCCGGTCATAATAAACCAGAGGGGACCCTGGTCATAATGAACCTGAAAGGTTGTTTTGTCCAGATTTCCATCCAACAGGGGAGGAAGGGCATGTTCAATTTCTCCATTTCGCTTCAACCTTATCAGCTATCTCCCCTCCCCCTAAAACAATGCCACTGTGTGCTGCACCCCCCCCCCC
>JACXGI010020200.1:0-11331 GCA_016801175.1 Esox masquinongy | reverse complement strand
GAGGAATGGGCCAAAATACCAGCAACAGTGTGTGAAAACCTTGTGAAGACTTACAGAAAACGTTTGACCTCTGTCATTGCCAACAAAGGGTATATAACAAAGTATTGAGATGAACTTTTGTTATTGACCAAATACTTATTTTCCACCATAATTTACCAATAAATTCATTAAAAATCCTACAATGTGATTTTCTGGATTTGTTTTTCTCATTTTGTCTCTCATAGTTGAAGTGTACCTATGATGAAAATTACAGGCCTCTCATCTTTTTAAGTGGGAGAACTTGCACAATTGATGGCTGACTAAATACTTTTTTGCCCCACTGTATGTTCTTAATCAAGTCATAACCATCAATCCTGATCCGTCCTGCTGTTTTGTTTGTCGTGACATATCACTGCTGACAACATCGCCAACTATGTTCCTAGCCACATTTTTCAGATGTGGTTTTGCTATTGAGAACCCACTTCAACAAAGGTATTGCCATCCGGAAAAGCCCTCGGAAAAGGCCCCCTAGACCAGCCCCATACATTGCAGCGCTACCATGATACCCCGGTAAACCGTTACCGGCCTGTGTTGTGTAGTATTCAACATACCTTTGAGGATCATCGTAGAGTTTCTGAGGCTGCATCTTATAGTCTAAAAGATTGTTTGACAGGTCTGAAGTGTAATTTTGCAATCACCTTCCCCACTACGAATGAAACCAGCTGATTCTGATCATATTTTACTTCAATACAGATCTCATCAAACTGACTCTTACTAAGAGGTACGTAGTGTGGATTGTCGTATGTCACTGTGACAACTTCGTTCTTTTTCCTTGCAATATGTACAGTTCTCAACAACGGGACATGACTGTCACCAACTCGTTGATACTCAATTATATCTGTGTAGATGTATAGGGTTTTAAACCCTGCCAGAATATCTGTGGGGAATGGCCCGTACCATGGGGCGTACCACCGATTGCCTGGTTTTAAACCTAATATCTGTTCCAGTTTTGCGCTAAATTTCAAACTAAAATGGGGCTCACCTTTTAGAAACATTCTATTTTTAAATTCATCATACCCCGCCCATACACCATATGGTTTTATATAAATGTTGATCTCTGCCACTAGTTTTCCTATGCCGTTGTAATAACCGCTGTTGAGTTCATATTTCCAAGTTTTGTTGTGTTTCGAGTCATGTAGTTCAAATGCGTTTTCACCCCCATGTAAAAGTCTTCCACGTATGCGGGTATTGGAATTCTATCAATCAATCACCTTTCAAATCTATACCTTTGGGAAATTTTGTGGTATAGCTCAAACTCGAACTGTTTGGATAGACATGTCTCGACGAGTTACTGGGCAGCGTTATGTAGAAACCACCGTCACCCATGATGATCGCCGTCAATGTAAATGACATGATCGTGAAAACCCCAGAATTATATCCAGTTTCTAGGTCAACGACTTGTTCTGATGGTATCCAGCCGTTGAATTTCTCAGGCCAACCAAGCCATTTCACAAGACTCATTTTCTTCCCTTTCTGTACTTTCACATCCAGAACTGCTTCCACTTTAAAAGTTTTATCCTTAGCCACGATTATTTTCAGTAGTTCCTGTTCATAAAAGGTCCCAACTATCACATCACCGTCGTAATCTTTTATTCTAGATACAGGAGGTACCCGAGGGATGTATTCTGTTATTGTAAAATATTCGTCTGTGTACCCTTTTTCATAGCCTTTTGTAAACACTCCTCTCCACTTTGAGAGTCTCACAGTATCCCCAACCCGGAACTTGTAACTTTGATTAGCATTTCTCATTATTGTTGTACCATACAGGTTCTTGAGAACTAGTCTAACATTTTCTTCACAAACGACAGCAGGCTTCATCTTAATAGACCGACGGTAGCTATGGTTGTATCCATGAACTAAATCTTGAATAACCTCAACATAGCGATGAGTGTTGGCAGCTGTGAGATACCTCCACATTCGTGATTTAATGGTTTTATTAAATCTCTCAACGATACTCGCTTTGACATTTCCTGTAGCAAAATGTTTTATTTTGTACTTCTTCATTAACATTTCAAAATGTGAATTAAAAAACTCCTTCCCCTTGTCCGTTTGGACTTTTTGTGGTGTTCTTCCTTCTTTTACTATGTCTTCAAATGCTCGCTTTACCTCGCTAGCTCTTTTATTTCTCAACACACGAATCCATGCATATTTGCTTAATACACATATGCATGTTAACATAAATTTCATGTTATCGTTTTCCGCACTATAAGCACTCATGTCAACCAAATCCAACTGAAATTGTGAATTTATATCATGATCAATAACTCTATTTCTTTGAAAATGTATAGCTACAGGCCTGTGTAGCGTGTATGTATCCTGGGCGAGTAGCCAGTCATCCGCCTCGCCATTTTTGAGGATCTCCCCGGGTTTTCTCCAATTACGCTCTTTTCAAACCCTCTCTACCCACATAAGCACCAGGGTTTGCGGGGTCGTAGTAAATACTTTTCATAACCTGTTCAGGCATCGTAGAGCATTCGGGCAATAATGAGAAGTAATACATGTTTAACATCGTTTTATTTGAGTTTTCAGAAAAGTTACACAAACATTCAGATTTCTGCTGGTTATAAAATCTGTAAACAATTTAGAAATACAATCTACATCCACAGCATCATTACTCAGCAATTTTATCACACAAACATCTGTTACATAAGTAAACAAACATAACAGATGCCCAATTTTAAAGTCTTTGTTGTCAACATTTGAAAATGTTAGAAGTTTATACATGAAGTTGTTTAGAGCTGTTGATTCAACACCGTTTGACAACAATTGCCGCCAATCATCAGGTGTGTTCCTGACCTTTTCCATATGCTTGTTCAGATTATTGAAACGTTTTATACTGACATGGTCTCGGTTATTAAAAGGTCTACAACCATCAACACTGCTCTTGATAGCTTTGTGCATCAACTGTTTAATTGCTAAACCCACATAGGATTTGTTTATATACATGTAAACACGACAACTGAAGTTACCCATCCTTAGACAGCAGACTCTTTGCTTTTGCCGCACCAAGACGCCACTTCTCACTCAGTCTCTGTGTGATGTTTGGCTCCAACTTGAGGTAATGCAGAAAGTTCTCAGCGGCCACGTGAACATCGGTAAGCGGTGCATGAAACCCTGATGCGTTCAAAGCCTTGACCAACACATGATTCAGTCGCGGTGTTAAAACTGTCTCCACGATGTCATCATAATGGGTCTCAAAAAAACAATCAGGAGGATCGAGACAAGAATGTCTTCTCTGGCTCGGGTGGTCCACTTCATAACCGATGCATGCTTTGTGGAGAATAGCCCCAACAAAGTTTTCTAGAATCATGCCCAATGTTGCTTTGATGATGTTTAAAACTTTTGATGCAAGGTGTTTGTCCATTTTGTGATAACTCTTGTTAGAATTTGAAAGGTATTACAGATTAAGAGGACCTAGCTGATCACCAATTCGGTCAATCCAGTGGTAGTTTCTTGTTGGGTATGCCGGTGGAATCGAGCTGTCGGGGTCAGGGGTTCCGTAGAAGGCCTCAGCATTGTCATCCCAAGCGTCACACAGCCAGTCCTCTGTGTGACGCTTGGGATGGGTTCTTCAATATCCGCTTGGTTGTAATCTTGAGACATGTTTCGTAAATTCTCAGGACTGCTTGATAGTCACAGGCGGTATGTCTGTTTTTATGCTGTGTTGAGGACGGTGTTAGCTTAAGGCGGGGCTTTAGGGTCTTACGTCAGTCGAACAGACACTTCCACGTTGAAACCGACCAAAAGCCTTTGGAAATGATAGTAAAGAAACCCTTCGCAGAAACCACACTAAGACTGCAAAAAATGCTTTGAACCTGCAGAAATACAATATGACAGTGAGGTGCACAAAAGGAAAAGAGCTGTATGTGGCAGATGCTCTGAGTAGAAACTACCAGAGTCACACTGAGTCTAGTGCTACAGATGACAACGTTCAAGTGTGTACAGTCATGTACCTGTCAATTGCTCACAGCAGACTCCAAGAAATACATACAGAGACGGAAAATGACCGCACATTGATTGCAGTAAAGAAACTTGTTCTACAGGGCTGGCCAGAAGAGAGACAGGAGGTGCCGGATGAAGCCAAACCTTACTAGGACCACAGATGCGAACTGACAATAGAAAATGTCCTGATACTAAGAGGTAACAGGATAGTGATACCACACTGTCTCAGGACTACAATGATGAATAAACTACATGCTAGTCATCAGAGAATTGAAAAAACAAAAAAGCTTGCCAGAGACATCCTGTTTTGGCCAGGAATGACAGCACAGCTAACAGACCTCATCTACAGTGGATAATGCCATGTTCTTGTGATGTAAAAGAATGAGACAAAGATAAATAAGCATGATGCTGCCACCACCATGCTTCACTGTGGATATGGTGTTCTTTGGGTGATGTGCAGTGTTGTTTTGCGCCAAACATACCTTTTGGAATTATGGCCAAAAAGTTCAACCATCAGACCATAACACATTTTCCCACGTGCTTTTGGGGGACTTGATGTTTGTTTTTAATCTAAAAGTAAAAAAAGCATGGATTAGTTTTTCTGCATCAGTTTTTGATAGAAATTTTCAGATTTTTGCAATGTTTCGAAGATGAAAATAAGCAACTCGAGACATATTTTATATGTTCATCAAAGGAGAGGTCAGGGTCAAGGTAACGCCTAGGTTTCTTACAGTTTTTTGGGATACGGCCATGCAGCCGTCGAGGTTCACAGTGAGATCTGCCAACACAGCTCTTTGTTTCTTGGGTCCTAAAACGAGCATTTCTGTTTTTCTTGAGTTTAAAAGCAAGAAGTTCTCTGTCGTCCACTTCCTAATATCTGAAACACATGCTTCCAAAGTAGCTAATTTTGGGACTTCTCCATGCTTCATTGAAATATATAACTGTGTGTCATCAGCATAACAGTGAAAATTGACATTGTGATTCCGGATTACATCACCCAGAGGCAGCATATATAGTGAGAACAATAATGGGCCCAAAACCGAGCCTTGTGTTACAGATGTGACACAGATGTGCAATGTATAGATGTGCAATGAAGGCAAATGCAGTACAAATGGCAATTGTAAATGCCACTAAAGATCCTCTGCAATGTATTGTCATTGAAGCTGGCAACCATATACATTTAGAGATTAACATGTTATTAGAGTGTTAGTTAATTATTAAAAACCTTTGATATTATTTTTTTGTAATGGCTTTTTAAATGCACAAGAACAATATTCATGTAATGGAAGAATATCTGATCAGCTGTTTTGAGTGATCAGCTGTTTTGAGCTAGAGACCGGAGTTGTCATTGGGATTGTTAATAATCGGGATAAAATCGTAAATCGGGATAATTTTGGCCAGGATAATCGTGGCATGAAATTCTCATATTGTCCCACCCCTAGCCATGAGATACCAGAGAGACCTTGGCAGAAGTTCGGAACAGATATATTTGAGTTTAATCCCGAACAGTATATCATACCATAATACAGATACGCAAACAACAATTTGCCAGACACAGCATACCTTCAGAATTAATTTCTGACAATGGCCCAGCGTATGCTGCAGCAGAATTTGCCAGTTTCAGCAAGCTATATGGGTTCAAGCACACAACATCCTCACCAAAATATCCGCAGTCTAACGGAAAGGCAGAGAAGGCTCTTCACATTGCTAAGACACTGTTGAAAAAGGCCAAAGAAGACTAATAAGACCCTTATCTGGCACTGTTAGACTTCCGCAACACACCACTGAACGGTTTGCGATCGCCAGTTCAGTTGCTAATGGGTCGCAGGACGCAAACGAGACTTCCCACAGCACCGGAGCTGCTTAAACCCAATTGCATACGGGGAGTCGGGATACGAATTACAAAGAACCAGGAGACAGTGAAACATTACTATGACCGAGGATCAAGAGACTTTAACCAAGGGGACCCTGTCCGGATTAGGGATAACGATCATTGGAAACCAGGCAAGGTCATAGATTTGAGTTCTACCCCGCGATCCTACATTGTAGAAGCTGAAGGACAGCAGTTCAGGAGGAACAGACGGGAACTATTACAGACCAAAGAAGAGGAGCCGACAGACTGGCCTAAGCGGAGGTCGAAAAACCCTGCATATCAACTGGGGACAGTCATCATTGGGGAAAAGGAATACCTGCAAGAATGTGAAACCGAGCAGAACCAAGAGACTTCTGAAGAAAAGACTGACAGCCGATACCCAGTCGGAGTGAAAAAACGAGTCACAAGAATGGACTTGTGGAAATCAATTACTGCAGACTGTTCTGTTCAACAGTTATAGAGGTTCATGTTGTTGGTCATCAGGCTATTTCAAAATATAGATACATTTTCAGCTCCAGAAAAAATTAAGAGACCACTGCACCTTTTTCTGTCCTTTCCAAAAAAGTCACGAAGGATGTTTTGAGTGAGGAACAGAAGGGTTAAAATTAAGAGACCACTGCAAATTGAACATTGTTCCTCACTCAAAACGTTCTATTTCAACTTTTTTGGAAAGGAAAGAAAAAGGTGCAGTGGTCTCAATTTTTTCCGGAGATGTATATATGTATAAAAAATAAAGACAAGATGTTCGGTAAAAGGAAGATGTAATGATGTTACAGCGCTATACCAATAGGGATTGCCAACGGAAATGAATATATACGGGGAGGGAATCAGGAAATAAAGGCAGTGGATATTTTACACCTAGCATGGCGTCTGTATAGCTCATTACAAATAGGAAGTAATTTCACAGGATTAATGTTCTGGTATTTGATCATTAAATTCATACAGGTAGCCCTGCAACCTAGGTGTTCTATGGAGTAGATCTTAAATAATTAACAGTGAGTAATGGGTCAATTTCAGAGATGTAGGCCATAACTGAATTATCTTAATTGTTTTCACGTGTTTAGATATATAATTTTATTTGTCCTTAAATCTCAATCTTACTACAAATAAAAGAAGAGTCTGTAAGCCAAAATGGAGAACATAGGACAAGAACACTGCTTTCACGAATTTACTGTCATCAGTACGCTGCCAACAAGCCTCCATGACTTTGTTGGCCGCCATGGTGTTAGAATTAGCCGTTAACCTTTCTTTGAACTCCTCATAACCTTTCTATATAAAAACTTGCATACTTCCAGGAAAGAAGACGGAGCATGAGCCATTGTGCAAAAACTCAGCTTGTGTTGTCGAACGCACCCCTTTTAGGCGAATGCGTACAAACTCCAGTAAGTTAACACAGAGTCAACTAACAAACATCTTAATCACCGTCATAGTACCGTTGAACACCACTTTAGGCAATCAGAGTTTGTCAACCCTGACTTTCCTTGATAACCCCGAGTTAAATCCGAGTAGGTTGAACACCCTTTGTAGAATACCCCTCAAGTGTGGCATACGCATTTGGAAGCTGTTGCTGTGAACCCACAACATGCAATCAAAGGAGTTCTCTATGCAAGTGAAACAGGCTATCCTTAGGCTGCAAAAAAAATCCATCAGAGAGATAGCAGGAACATTAGGAATGGCCAAATCAACAGTTTGGTACATGGGTAGTTGCCATATAGCTCGAACACTGGTAAAAAAAAAATGATAATAAAATTCCAAGGGAAAAAATATATAATTGCAATAAACTAAGTCTAAACAAATTAAAATTGTATAAGGTTACTTTGAGTTTGAAGTTGATAATAACCGGTTTCCATAACTAGTGCCATAACATTATGACTACTGACAGGTGAAGTGAATAACACTGATATTCTCGTTATCATGGCACCTGTCAGTGGGTGGGATATATTTGGCAGCAAGTGAACATTCTGTCCTCAAAGTTGATGTGTTAGAAGCAAGAAAAATGGGCAAGCGTAAGGATCTGAACAACTCTGACAAAGGCCAAATTGTGATGGCTAGAAGACTGGGTCAGAGCATCTCCAAAACTGCAGCCCTTGTGGGGTGTTCCTGGTCTGCAGTGGTCAGTACTTAACAAAAGTGGTCCAAGGAAGGAAAAGCGGTGAACCAGCGACAGGGTCATGGGAGGCCAAGGCTCATTAATGCACGTGGGGAGCAAAGGCTGGCCCGTGTGGTTCGATCCAACAGACGAGCTACTGTAGCTTAAATTGCTGAAAAAGTTATTGCTGGTACTGATAGAAATGTGTCAGAACACACAGTACATTGCAGTTTTTTGCGTATGGGGCTGCGTATCTGCAGACCAGTCAGGGTGTCCATGCTGACCCCTTCCCACTGCCGAAAGCGCCTACAATGGGCACGTGAACATCAGAACTGGACCACAGAGCAATGGAAGGTGGCCTGGTCTGATAAATCATGTTTTCTTTCACATCATGTATATGGCCAGGTGCGTGTCCGTTGCTTACCTGGAGAACACATGGCACCAGGATGCATTATGGGAAGAAGGCAAGCAGGTGGAGGCAGTGTGTTGCTTTGGGCAATGTCCTACTGGGAAACCTTGGGTCCTGCCATTCATGTGGATGTTACTTTGACACATACCACCTACCTAAGCATTGTTCCAGACCATTTGCACCCTTTCATGGCAACAGTATTCCCTGATGACATGCCACAAAGCAAAAATGGTTCAGGAATTGTTTGAGGAACACAAGTTCATGGTGCTGGCTTGGTCTCCAAATTCCTCAGATCTCAATCCAATCAAGCATCTGTGGGATATGCTGGACAAACAAGTCTGATCCATGGAGGCCCCACCTTGTAACTTACAGGACTTAAAGGATTTGTTGTTAACGTCTTACCACAGCACACCTTTAGAGGTCTAGTAGAGTCCATGCTTCGACAGGTCAGGGCTGTTTTGGCGGCAAAAGGGAGACCTACACAATATTAGGCAGGTGGTCATAATGTTTTGGCTGATTGGTATTATGTACAGTAATGGTTGTACTCAAAACCATTTAATCAATATTGCAATTAAACTACAAATGTGTCAATCAAATTTATTTTTTCAAAAATAAGTCTAAAAAAGTAATTTACATAGGTTTATTATTTGGTTATGTCCACTGGTGTGACAGCGATTTCCTCCGGTGTGACACCAACTTTCATGTCACACCAAAGGACATAGCTGTCACACCAGTGGACATTTCAAGCTGTATAGTCCATTTTGGGCCTTGTTAACACTAAGCCTTTCATTTTGTTTCACAAGTAAATTTATTCATTGCTTTTTCTATGCAAATAATCAATCAATCAATATTTTTTTTTTTTTTTTAAATGTGTCACACCAAAGGACTAAAAAACTGACCCCTTATATGACTATGGAAGAAAAGTGGGATAATTTGAAGAATATTTCTGACAAATCGTACCTTGTATTCAGTCCATGTACTTGAGTGATGTCTTCTGTACTTCCTGACTTAAAGAGGGCCCCTTAACGTGCAATAGTGCCCAAGAATATTGTGTCACACCGTTTGGACTTTAGATTTAGGGACAAAATGTAATCAATCAGAACTATTTGAAATAAAATGCAAATCAATTTGGGGACTTTTGATTATTGAAAAAATAAAATTGTTATGATCACAAAAGTATTTGAAAGAAATTATAGTATTTTTTCATTTATTTACTTAAGTTGAAAGTTCCACAATCTTATTAGGGACAGTCACACCATTGGACATTTAGCCCATTTGGTTCAAAACTGTAAGAAAATAAATGATATTAAGCATTAATTTACTCGAGTGCCAAGTAAAAAAATACAGCAATTAACAATATATCACAATTTTAAACATTTTGGATTAAATTAAATTGGTGATTGCCATTATGAACGAAAAACAAGGGCGTCACGTCAACTACCCACATTCTGAGAAAAACAGAACGCACTGGTGAGCTCTGCAACACAAAAAGGCCTGGACGTCCACGGAAGACAACAGAGGTGGATGATCGTAGGATCCTTTCCATGGTAAAGAAAAACCCCTTCACAACATCCAGCCAAGTGAAGAACACTCTCCAGGTGGTAGGCATATCATTATCCAAGTCTAGCATAAAGAGACGACTTAATGAGAGCAAATACAGAGGATTTACCACAAGGTGCAAACCATTCATAAGCCTCAAGAACAGAAAGGCCAGATTAGACTTTCTAAAAAAGCCAGCTCAGTTCTGGAACAGCATTCTTTGGACAGATGAAACAAAGATCAACCTGTACCAGAATGATGGGAAGAAAAAAGTATAGAGAAGGCTTGGAACGGCTCATGATCTGAAGCATACAACATCATCTGTAAAACACGGTGGAGGCAGTGGGATGGCATGGGCATGCATAGCTGGATGAATTCTGAAGTGTATAGGGATATACAACCAGGCGGTTGTCCCAACATGTGCCCGATGTGCCAGTGCTGAAGCAGTCGACCGCGTCTAGCCTGAATGACTTCCGACCAGTTACTCTCACTGCAACAATCATGAAGTGTTTCAAAAGACTAGTTCTGGCCTACTTCCTAACCAACAGACCCCAGTCTATCAGGTTAGACAACCTCACCTCCTCCACTCTGATCCTGAACACTGGTGTTCCACAAGGCTGTGTGCTGAGCCCTCTCCCGTCGTCCCTCTTCACCCACGACTGCATTCCTGTACGCAGTTCCAACACCATTGTCAAGTTCGCAGACGACACCACGGTGGTAGGCCGGATTAGTGACAATGATGAGTCAGCCTACAGGGAAGAGGTCAAGCGCCTGGCAGCATGGTGCGCTGACAACAACCTGGCCCTCAACGCAAAGAAAACCAAGGAGCTCATTGTGGATTACATGAAGTCTAAAGGCTGCAGCCTCGCCCCAGTCCTCATCGATGGTACTGAGGTGGAGCGTGTGTCCAGCTTCAAATTCCTGGGTGTCCACATCTTTGAGGACCTCTCCTGGACCCTCAACACCTCAGCTCTGGTCAAAAAGGCGCAGCAGCGCCTGTACTTTTTGAGGAGGCTGAAGAAAGCCCGTCTGTCCACCAAGATCCTTGTGAACTTTTACCGCTGCACTATCGAGAGCATTCTGACAAACTGCGCCACAGTGTGGTTTAGCAGCTGCTCCATAGCCGACCGGAAGGCCCTGCAACGGGTGGTGAAAACCAGCCAGAACATCACTGGCGCCCAGCTTCCTGCCATCGCAGACCTCCAGCAGAAGCGGTGTCTGCGCAGGGCACACGGGATCATCAGGGACCCTTCACACCCATGCCACAAACTGCTTGCCCTCCTTCCATCAGGCAGGTACAGGTCTCTTCGGTCCCGCACCAGCAGGCTCAGGAACAGTTTCTTCCCATCTACTGTAACCCTGCAGAACTCTGTGACCCAGAGAATTCTATGAACTCTGTGACCCATCACTTACCATACCCCCCCCCCCCCCCCCCCCCCC
>JACXGI010020199.1:0-11332 GCA_016801175.1 Esox masquinongy | reverse complement strand
GTAGTGAACCGGGGCTGACTGATTTAAACGCTGGGGTTCGGGTGGTGTTTCGTAGTGAATCGGGGCTGACTGATTTAAACGCTGGGGTTCGGGTGGTGTTTCGTAGTGAACCGGGGCTGACTGATTTAAACGCTGGGGTTCGGGTGGTGTTTCGTAGTGAACCGGGGCTGACTGATTTAAACGCTGGGATTTGGGTGGTGTTTCTGGGGCCGGTGTTTTCCTGTGTTTATTTGCTGGGATGTGTTTTGTGCCAACAGGAGATGAGTGTGGGCTATGCCAATGGGATCAGAGTGATGAGTATGACCCACACTGGAGAGCCAGGCTTCATGCTGTACATCCCCATAGAGGTGAGAAACACACACACACACACACACACAAGCCAGTCCTCATCACATGATAAAACAACATTCTGACAATCTTTGAGTTCATAAAGATATTCATAACAACCCTGTTTTTTCCCAGTATGCACTGCACGTCTACAACGAGGTGATGTCCGTGGGTCAGAAGTACGGGATCCGTAACGCTGGATACTACGCCCTGCGCTCCCTCCGCATCGAGAAGTTCTTCGCCTTCTGGGGTCAAGACCTCGACCCCTTCACAACACCCCTGGAGTGCGGACGAGAATTCAGGGTCAAGTTTGATACGGTACGGATGGTTCCCCACGGATCTGAATCCATGCTCCGTTCTTCTGAAGTCACCTTTATCATCTCTCTCTCCTTATGTTCCCCCTCCAGGACATTGACTTCCTGGGCCGTGCGTCTCTGCTCCAGCAGCGTCAGGAGGGAGTGAGCCGCCGCTTCATCATGTTGGTCCTGGAGGATCATGACACTGAGCTGGACCTGTGGCCCTGGTGGGGAGAACCCATCTACAGGTTAGACACGCATACAGAGCCCGTCTACAGGTTAGAGCGACCAGAGCACTTTGCTGAACTGAATCAGGAAAGGGAAACTGTGTTTCTGCCCCTGAGCGCTGCAGCTAATCCTAATGCTCCCATGTCGTTGCTGAAAATGAGAGTCAGAAAAGTAGAATTGCTCCCACTCACAGAGTGCAGTTTGGGTTAACAGTCTCAAGGACAGGACAGATTTGTCAGCCTTGCTGGCCCGGGGATTTGATCTGGAAACCTGCTGTTCCAGCCAGCCCCTCAGATTGACTGGGTGTTTCAGATGGTTTGGATACAGCAGCAGACCAACATCTGTCTGGTCTAGATTAAACAGACCCCCCCCCCCCCCGTCTCTCCGTCCGGCCAGGAATGGGGAGCTGTGCGGCACCACCACCTCCTCGGCCTACTCCTACACCCTGGAGAGACACGTGTGTCTGGGCTTTGTCTCCCCGCCCTCCCTGGACGGCACCCCGGCCACCGTGACCCCGGACTTCATCAACCGGGGAGACTACGAGGTGGACATCGCGGGCCAGCGCTACCCAGCCAAAGCCAAGCTGTACCCCTTCAGCTCCCTGTTCGCCCAGCAGAGGCGACGCAAAGACAACATGGAGCTGAGTAACTTCCAGGGCAAATGAGGGTGAGGAGTTAAACGGTCAGCCGTCACCCCTTTCTCCGCTTGCTGCTCACAGACACTACCCGGCTCGGGTCCGACGTATCTTTCTCACGCTAAAGGGGCAAACGCACAATCTGTCCCCAGCCCCTTCGAACTCCCTTCTCGTGCTAAAAGTGCAATATTTAAAAGACACCAAATGCTCGTGTCTGTCTATTCTGTCTGTTGTCTGTCTGAATGTCTTCTGCAGGACGTCTCACTCTGCATATCAAACCTAAGGTAAATGACCATCAGAGACCCTTTTTTTCATTCGGACTACTTCCGCAGTACTGCCAGAGTACTTCAAGAAGACTAGTACCACCACAACTGCTCAGAACTTCAGTTATCACTCATACATCCCCTAGTGTCAGTTTGTCCAGAGATGGAACCTTTCACTGCAGAACTGGGTCCAGACCCATACCTCTGGATCCAGACCCATACCTCTGCATCACTATCACACATCCCCTAGTGTCAGTTTGTCCAGAGATGGAGCCTTTCACTGCAGAACTGGGTCCAGACCCATACCTCTGCATCACTATCACACATCCCCTAGTGTCAGTTTGTCCAGAGATGGAGCCTTTCACTGCAGAACTGGGTCCAGGCCTGTAATTAGAAGAAGCCCTTTCTTTTTCAATGATTGTTAGAGATTCTACGGTGTGTTGTCTAACTTCTGACACTTGAAACCAGGAGAAGAAACTATTGCTCCTGCCCTTCTGTTTCTCTGTGTTCAGTTTTTGTTTTCAGTGAGTAATGTTCTTCCTGGATGTTAGGAGTTTGCTAGTAAGGAAACATTAAAGTACAATGCACTCTTTTTGGTGGAGACTGCTGCACTTCTTCCCTCTTATCCAGGAGGAGTAGTTGTCGAAGAGATTTGATCTCCCTGGTTTTCTGTATAAAGAAAATTTAAAAAATATGGTAAAATGTTTAAAAAGATGTTAACTAAGATATATTTTTGTATAGGCAGACTTTTCTGTATTCTAAAGCATGACATGTTTATATGTTTTTTTTTTTTTAGTGTTTTAAAATGTTTAAACAGACCTGAGGAAAGTAAATGAGTCAAAGATATTCACCTGTATTGTTCTCCATTGGGTGTCTACCCTAATCCTTTCTGTGATTTTCCTTAATTGGTTCTGTGGATCCAGGAGCATATTCACTTAGAATGGAAGCAAGCAGGCTGAAACGGTGAGGGACTAACCTGAACTAGTCAGGCTGAAACGGTGAGGGACTAGCCTGAACTAGTACAGTAAGAAACACTTATTATTGTTGCAAATCATTTTGTTGCAATTTCTTTTAAGTTTGTTACAGCGTTCTCTAATGAACATACGCAAATATTTTTTTCTTTACAATGCGTGTTTTTGTTTCTCATTTCATATGCCATTCAGTACATGTTCTGGTACTTCTCTTTATGAACATGAGCACAGTCGTTTAGAGACCCAGTTGGGTCATCAGGGTTGTCTACCAGTCAAGGGCATTGGTACAGTAAATGAAAGTTTGCTGGTTCTAATCCCAGACCTGAAAAGGTGAAGACACTGTTGTTCTGTCCTTGAGCAGGACAGTTCACCCTAATTACTCCGAGGTCATCATAAGAATTAGTTCTTATCTTACCATGTAATATAATGGGGAAAAAAATAGTAATCTGACTAAATGTAATTCTACTTCAGAATAAAGGCCTGATGCAATGTTAGCGTTCTCTAAGCGAAATACTGTCTTGAGATATGTAATACAGGCCTGATGTAAAGTTATAGACCTTTATATGGCTCGCATTGAATGCTGCAGATGGAAATTTGTGTGTGCTGTTTCTTTTTTTTGAGTGTGAAGCACTTTCAGATGCCTTTCATCCTGCCTGATGTTAAACAGAACAGCGGCCTCCTGCCAGACTAATTACTGGGATGACTTAACGATATCCTTTGGCAAATGTGCATTAAATAGGACTCTTTTCATTAGGTCTTCATATTGTGGTAGTCGTTCTATTATGGTAATCTGAGGACGGTTTGTATACATAGAAACATCCATATCATTCTAAATACAGTAACTTATCAACTGCTAACAGATCCACTTTAAAGTGTTTCTTGTTCTAGTTGTGTACCAGAAGATATGTTCTCATGTCTGTGTACAAAGACTGACTAAATGCACTGTATAACAAGTAGCCTGCCAAACTCCACTGCTGTTCACCAAAATAGCAGCCACATTAGAGAGGGAGGGCCGAAGATCATCGGCCTGGGTCATGGAGGGAATCATCGGCCTGGGTCATGGAGGGAATCATCGGCCTGGGTCATGGAGGGAATCATCGGCCTGGGTCATGGAGGGAATCGGTAGCCTGGGTCGGGGAGAGTTTGGATCGGTAGCCTGGGTCGGGGAGAGTTTGGATCGGTAGCCTGGGTCGGGGAGACTGTGTCAGTGGCTGGTAGCTACTCTACAGACTAGCCTGAGTGCCAGTATGTTTGTGACGTCATATCATCTATGTCATGGCTGTACCAAGGAAGGGCAATGCCGTTGTAGAAGCTCCAATACGGCTGTGACTCTGGGTTTGGTAGCCTTCTCTATCGGACCGGACGGGTAATTCAGGACAGACTGTGTTGACTGTACAGGACTGACTTGGTCAGAGTCCAGTTGATGAACTTCTAGTTTTCACTTGCACACTTTCTTGCATAGTGTTATTGTGAATGTCCAGATATACAACGGTAATGTGTTATACAATTATCAACCCAAATACAGGGTAAATCATTTGGTTTTAAAGGTTTTAGTCAGTCCCCAAAACAGGCTTTAAGTTTAAAAACAACTGCCTTGATTTTGGAATGGGATGTGTTTAGTATGACAGGCAGACGCTGTGATCTTCATTTGCGAGCTAGCTGTCAGTGATCTTGTGAAATATGAAGCGGGTTTGGTATGACTGACTGATGCCGTGACATTCATGTGTCCAGCTGTCAGTTTTTGTGTCAAACATGAAACGAGCTTGTAAGAGTGGTAGGTTTTCAGTTTAGGTTTACCTCGATGGAATTCTGAGCAGTTTGCACTGGCTCTTGAGTGGAGAAAAGTGGATCTAATGCCACAGGGTTATCTGTCTGTTTTGATTGTCTGCTTTTGGCCCCTTCCTGTTATAGTGGGTCATTGTAGTCTCAACTGTTAAACCCCCCCCCCACCTCTGATCACATTCTCCTGCTGTAAAGCTTGTATTTCTGCTTTCTGCTGTACAGGCGTTGGCCTGTTTGTGTGCTGTATCTTTCTATAAATAAATGGTCCCTTTGAGACATCTTTCTTCCAGATAATCTGTAATTAGATGTTCTAATGCAGGGGTTTGACTGGTTTTGAATAGGTCATGTTTGTCTTCACTAACAAAAATAATTCTAACTGCAGGTGTGTGTGTAGAAGGGATACTGAACATTTTATTCACAAAACATATTCAAGGAAATCTGACATCTGTCCATGCCAACATTCTTAAACTTGAGTGAACAATAAGAAATTACTGACAATGAAAAAGGCAGGAATGCTGTTCCCTTTTTTAATATTCTGCATTGTTTCAGAATGTTTGTATCAGTTTCAGGCCAAAATTTTGTGATGCAATATTCATGACTGAGACCTGTTCCAATTTGGGTCCCGAGTTGAAATCATTTGGGAACATTGTAGAACATGCTCCTAAGAGCTTGTTTCCTGGAAACAGATTGAGGCTTGTCCTGGACTAAAAATATATTTTTAATTAAGATTCTAGATTGAGCTGGCTTTTTAGTCAGAGGTTTAATCTCTCTGGAAAACCGACAATGAATAAACAGATGCTAAAATTTATATTAAATACCAGTAAAAAAAATTCTTGACACTACACAACTTTATTAGCATGTTACAATATTACAAAAAGGTGTCTGGACCCCTGCAGTCCAAGATGGTAAGGCCCGGGTTCATATTCTTCTGGCTTTGCGTGGGCGACAACCATTGTGTGGGACAGGGGTGTTATCGGTGATGGAGACAACCTCCAGGCCTCCCATGGTCAGACCCTTGATGGCGGACTGTACAGGGAGAGAAAGACATTTAACTCCACTGTGGGAAAAAGAAATGGGCCAACTAGTTGTCAGTTGGAACAAGGCTTTTTTTTGCTAATTTCTCCCATAAGTGGCTCTGGAAGAGAGCATCAAAATTCACTCAAATGCAATGTAAATGTGTATGTGTGTATTTTTATGCGTTTTAAGTGCCTACATAAAGTCTAAACCTCCTTGAACTTTTTCCATCAAACATGCCTTTTTCCACACAACATACTCCACACTCAAGGGGATTTTTCCCTCCACAGACTTGCAGCTGTGAGTACTGTCAACAGTTCTTCCACCAAGAACAAACTCAGGGGATGGAGGCTTCAGATCAGTTTTGTTTTACTATTTGTATTGACGTGTGGATTATTGTGCGTAAATAAGTGAAGGAATAAATCTTATTTAAAATGCCGTAAACTCCGATACCCTGACAACATTTGAAGACGTTCAAGGGGGTGTAGACCTACAGGCACTGTACATTCTGCATTTCTGTTTTTGTAAACCGTGAACACAAGTCAAAGCTACTAACCAAGCGTCCTGGACCCAGTCCTTTGACCAACACACGGACAAACGTCACCCCCGCCACTGTGGCCTTCTGCTCGGAAGAACACAAAGGACAATACTTTAAGCTTTCTGCTTCGTAACCAGGACGTATAGTGTTTTTGCCAGACTGTGTCAGTGGACCTGGCCAGGAAGAGTGGAACTCACAGACTGACGGACAGACATTAAATAGCGTAGGTTAGAGACGCGGGCTGTCTTGTTGGCGACCAGGGTTCGATCCTCACCACGGACCAAACAAATTAGGCATTAGGATTTGTTCATATTGCGCTCGTTTTCGATTTACATAGTGTACTGGTTAGCTATTCAACTGTCGGTTTTATAAAGAAACAAACCAGCCATGAAGTGATTTGAGTCATTGTTTTCATTGTACTGTATAGCTATTAGCTAGCCATCTCAAACAAATTAGGCATTAGGATTTGTTCAGGATAGACTAGAACTTTGCGTTATATCGCGATGGACGAACTGCACTGGTGATGAACATATTGCTCTTGTTTTCGATTTACATAGTGTAGTGGTTGGCTATTCAACTGTCGGTTTTATAAAGAAACAAACCAGCAGTGGAGTGATTGGAGTCATTGTTTTCATCATAGGTACTGTATAGTTATTAGCTAGTCATCTACAGTAATCTCTTTCTAATTGAACGTGTTGAATGTAGTGTAGTGATCCTGTTATACCTGTTGTTGGTTTGGATGTTAACTAATGTAGGGAACCGAGGAGTTTTCGACTAATTGGTTTGTCAATGCAAGTAAAGACACCACATCTCTACACGCGTATTACGTGCTCCCAAACCCCCTGTTTAAACAGCTTAGTGGTTAAAGACAGTCTGTCACACAGTAAACCGCGGATCAAATCCAGCCAGGGCAACAACATTCATCCCTTCTAATGGCGGGCCGTCAGAACTAGGCTTGCCTGGTTCCTTTTCTTGTTTTGTTAGCTGCTCTGTATTTGATTCATGCTCTACTGCCCCTTGTGGCAAACAATAGTATCATGCCACCTTGTTCTCAGTTTGCTTGTTAGCCGTCTGTTAATGGCAGGGTGGAGACGTTGAGATATAACAGTCATGAATACATGGTCTCGTTACCATGGCAGCGGCGATGCCTGCTGTCTGAGCGGCAACGGGGGTGGACTTCTTAACATTCCGGAAGCCCTCAGTTCCACAGGACGTCCTGACCATGTACCTGCCCTCACTGTCGGTCACCTGGATGTGTGTACTGAGAGACATGCATTAGAATGTAGCACCTGGACACATTATGTTGGTAACAGGGTGGTCTAAAACAGTCTACTATTTAGGGAGCGGGGTGGTCAAAAACAATACATATTATAGGGAGTAGGGTGGTCTAAAGTAGAGTATTATATAAGGAATAGGGTGGTCTAAAGTAGTGTACTACATAGGTAATAGGTTGCAGTAGTGTACTATATAGGGAATAGTGCTTTAATATAAGACTTTCAGCATTGTATGATTTGTCATTGTGCTGGGTCAGCTTACTTGTTATAGGTAGCTTTAATGTGTGCTATCGGCAGATCGTCATACTTCTTCCCTCCCCATCTGAGCGGAGAATCCTGCCCTGGCATCGGAGGGAGGAAGCTGAGGGAGGGGGATGACAAATGACAGAAACTGTTTGAAATCGACTGATGCAGGTCCCTCCTCTATTAGTTCTGCTGTAGGAACCTGTGACCTGAACGTGCTCACTAGAGGCTCTGAACGTTTTGTCTGGCAGGGCGAATGGCCACACCCCTGGTTTACCTGAACTCTTTTGAACTATTCCCAGTTTGGGTGGGTGGGGGACTGGCAGGGTCTTGTAACCTGACAGCACTGATGCACACTGTTCTCTGGGGACTGGCGACTCCGCAGCTGAAACAAAGGAATAAACAAAAACCGCGTCAACAGCAGGCATCTAGCATTTGCATACAGTTGATGATGAACTACCTGACTTGTTTCTGTTGTCAAACACACTGGGGCTGGGGGTTGACTCGATGAATTTTTTTTTTTTTTTTTTGAGTGACATGCCAAATGTATAAATAGTACGGGTCGTTTTCTTTTACAGCAGTTTTATAGACATTACAGCGCTGCATCGCGTTCACCGTCATATCACTTGCTGGCACAGAGCCCCTTGGTTAGTGTGAATAGGTGTAAAAATGTATCCATCAATCAGAATCCTGAACAGCCTTTCCCATCTAAGTTAAAAAGGAAGTAGCCTAGAGGCAGGCAATCTCAAAATGGGTGACGGTGAAATGTAAAGATTAAACAATCTAAAGAAAGCACAAATGATTGCTTTACTGTTTGGAGGTGGTTTTGTTTTAAGAGATCAGTTGTTGACCAAACCCCTGTCCTCTGCTTTACCATCGTAAGAGCATTGCTTCAATAAATGGTAGCACAAAGAACTTCCTCCAGACCCTGAGGCAGTAGAATGGGCAAAGACAGGCGAAGTCAAGACAAGCTGGTGCTTTGAGCAGTCACTGTGCGAAAACCCCAGGCAAAAAACAAATATCAGTGTAGATAATAGATGTAGTGACACGCTATATTGCCAAATATATGGTTCGAGTCAATACAGTGGAAAGTCAGATTTAAAGACCTACTTAATACAATTGACACTGGGTATCGGTTACCAAACCACAAACATTTTGCAAAGGAAGCAGTGCCACAACTATACTGTTACTATATATGATAATCACCAGTACACCTGCAAATATCTCACTACCACGTGCATTATTGTTTCGTTAAACAAAGTTGGAATAAAATAAACAAATTAGCGGCTACATTTGGAATACAGTCAGTGTGTGTGGTGTTAATTTTGATAAATACAATTAGGTACTTGTGTGTTAAAGCTTTTTTGTCTTTTAATAGGAAAGGAAGAAAATCGAGAAATTGTTAATCGACCAAAACCTCGGGAAAAAAATCGAGATGTTATTTTTGGGCAATATCGCACTGCTCTAATACACAGGTGCGCAGTTTGGGAATACTAATCAGTTCCTTTTTAAAAGAAAGTTTAGCTGTCTAACAACAGCACTATACAGCCTGCTTAGCAAACACCAGCTAGTTTGTCAGTTTAGCAAACAATACTTAGTTCCCTGCACATACATATCAAAACGTCTTTCTCTAGCTTCAAGCTAGCATAATCAGCTAGCTAGATGGCGAGAAATGCATAAGGAACACGAACCACTTACATTGACCCTTGTACACTCAGGGAAGCAGCAACTTGCTGGCAAGCCTTCCTGACAGAATTGGACAATATACAATTTAATTTATACATGATTCATATAATGTAGCTACTAGAAACTAGAACGCCTTCAAGCTTTATACAACAACATTCATACAGACAATCATGTGTGACATTGAAGGTGACGGGGTTTCTGGACTAGTACATCAGCTATAATTTAGGGGGGTAAAAACAAAAGCGTCAAAACATCTTATTTTTAAGCCTTATTCATAAACATTTTTTATTCTGCATTATATATGTTATATTCCTAAACGAAATGTATTTTGAACCGATGGATTTAAACTGAGTTACATGTAATAATCTTATGTTTTCAAACTATATTTATCTTTATTTTTAGATAAATATCCCTTTTCCCTTACATTGATGTCACCCTTCTTCGCAAAGGTTTGTGGGTGGAAGTTTGAAAATCAAGATGGCGGCGCCCTGCTCCAGGATCGTGAGTCGTCCTTGGTGGCAGTTTATTACAAACGTCGGATGGACAGGGCTAAATCAGACAGGAGTTCGACAACTTTCCCGGAGTAATGCTTGTGGAGCAGCCGCTCAGACCAAAAGTAAAACAGAACGCATCCCCTCGCAATGGAAACTACACGGAGCGGTGTGTCTGCAGAGGCTACCTGTCATATCACAGGAGAGAAACCCTATCGAAGACCAGTTTGCAGAACTAGTACACCAGGTAAATGTCTCTTAAATCACTAATTACGTTGGTCATTATTGTTTATATAATCAGATTGTAGACCTCATTGACATGAAGGTACTGCTGGTCAGAATCCCTGTGACGTTTGTGCGCTCAGTTAAGAACTTGTAAAAAATATGCAATCGAACTGTAGATTGGGCCTCCCTATAATACATTAATCAAGTAAAAAATATGCAATCGAACTGTAGATTGGGCCTCCCTATAATACATTAATCAAGTACCGGGTGGATGTATCTTCTTAGCAAAAATAATTGTTTTGTTGTGTTACAAATCTGTAAGAATATATTGTTTGACGGCAGATGGAGCTGGAGCGCAGTTTGGTGTCAGAACACGAACTGAGGTTACTGGAGGATGCCGAGCGCGTGAGGCGTAAACAGGCGGAGGACTACGATTCTGATGAGGAAGCGGAGTACGGAGACCAGGACACCATCACCGCCTTGGACCAGGAAGACGCCTGGGAACAGAAGCTCAAACAATTCCAGCTGGCTCCAAGAGTTAGCGGTTTGTGTCAAGATGGTAGAAATTTACTGCTTTCTAAATTGTTTCTTTATGCATTTCTGTGTTTAGACAGGAAGCCTGATTCAGAAATTTTTCCACAAATTGACCCAATTACGTACATTACAGTGTGTTTCTGTATTGCATCAATTGATTAAACCACATCAAATCTTTTTTATGCTCAGAGCTGATCTGAAAAACCTGTGATAAAAAGATCAGAATGGGCTTGCCTGTAAGCAGCCTACTGGTGAGACTGTAGCTGGTGTATGTGTTGAAATGCACCTCTTATATGCTGTACAGGTGCTGGTCATATAATTAGAATATCATCAAAAAGTTGATTTATTTCAGTAATTCCATTCAAAAAGTGAAACTTGTATAATGTATACATTCATTCCACACAGACTGATATATTTCAAGTGTTCATTCCTTTTAATTTTGATGATTATAACAGACAACTAATGAAAACCCCAAATTCAGTATCTCAGAAAATTAGAATATTGTGAAAAGGTTCAATATTGAAGACACCTGGTGCCACACTCTAATCAGCTAATAAATTCAAAACACCTGCAAAGGCCTTTAAATGGTCTCTCAGTCTAGTTCTGTAGGCTACACAATCATGGGGAAGCTGTCCAAAAGACGACCATTGACACCTTGCACAAGGAGGGCAAGACACAAAAGGTCATTGCTAAAGAGGCTGGCTGTTCACAGAGCTCTGTGTCCAAGCACATTAATAGAGAGGCAAAGGGAAGGAAAAGATGTGGTAGAAAAAAGTGTACAAGCAATAGGGATAACCGCACCCTGGAGAGGATTGTGAAACAAAAC
>JACXGI010020198.1:0-11335 GCA_016801175.1 Esox masquinongy | reverse complement strand
AAGGAGCCCCAACTAAGTATTGAGTGCTGTACATGCTCATACTTTTCATGTTCATACTTTTCAGTTGGCCAACATTTCTAAAAATCCTTTTTTTGTATTGGTCTTAAGTAATATTCTAATTTTCGGAGATACTGAATTTGGGATTTTCATTAGTTGTCAGTTTTAATCATCACAATTAAATGAAATAATCATTTGAAATATATCAGTCTGTGTGTAATGAATGAATATAATATCCAAGTTTCACTTTTTGAATGGAATTACTGAAATAAATCAACTTTTTGATGATATTCTAATTATATGACCAGCACCTGTATATATATATATATATATATAAATGTTTATGTATATTTTATTTTTTATCCGGCAGGGCACCTTTCAACGTATCACAATAAAGGAACACTGGACACCAACAATTGATGTCCACCATGGAACCATTCAGATGGCTGTCTCGTTCCGCTTCCTCTGTTCCTGCTGCTATGGCTTATTTACTGTAACACGTGTCAGACTTAATGATGGAATAGTGCACAAGACCTTCAGTCCAAATCTGTTGAGATAACTCATTACCATCACATGACCATGTATATGATACCAACAATAACATCACCATAATATTATTAACAGCAATCCCCATAAGCAATGAGCAAGTAATGATCCCCTCACAGAAGAAAACACAGAACCAAACAGGTGGATGCAGGGGTGCTGGGTGGAGGCAAGTGGAGTGTATATATACACTGATCAGCCGTAACAAAATGACCACTGACAGGTGAAGTGCATAACACTGATAATCTCGTTATCATGGCACCTGTCAGTGGGTGGGATATATTAGGCGGCAAGTGAACATTCTGTCCTCAAAGTTGATGTGTTAGAAGCAGGAACAACGGGCGGGTATGTGCTGTTCCTGGATCAGAGCGACTTTGACAAGGGCCAAATTGTGATGGCTAGACGACTGGGTCAGAACATCTCCAAAACTGCAGCCCTTGTGGGGTGTTCCTGGTCTGCAGTGGTCAGTACCTTTAATAGTGGTCCAAGGAAGGAAAAGCAGTGAACCGGCGACAGGGTCAGGGGCGGCCAAGGCTCATTGATGCACGTGGGGAGCGAAGGTCCAATCCAACAGACTAGCTACTGTAGCTCAAATTTCTGAAAAGGTTAACGCTGGTACTGATAGAAAGACGTTAGAACACACAGTGCATGGCAGTTTGTTGCGTATGGGGCTGCGTAGCCACAGACCAGTCAGGGTGCACATGCTGACCCCCATCCACTGCTGAAAGCACCTAGAATGGGCACGTGAGCATCAGACCTGGACCACGGAGCAATGGAAGAAGGTGGTCTGGTCTGATGAATCCTGTTTTCTTTTACATCACGTGGATGGCCGAGTGCGTGTGCGTCGCTTACCTGGAGAACACATGGCACCAGGATGCACTATGGGAAGAAGTCAAGCCGGCAGAGGCAGTGTGATTCTTTGGACAATGTTCTGCAGGGAAACCTTGGTTCCTGCCATTCATGTGGATGTTACTATGACATGTACCATCTACCTAAGCATTGGACAAACAGGTCCGATCCATGGAGGCCCCACCTCGCAACTTACAGGATCTGCTGCTAATTTCTTGGTGCCAGATACCACAGCACACCTTCAGAGGTCTAGTGGAGTCCATAACTCGATGGGTCAGGGCTGTTTAGGCGGCAAAAGTGGGACCTACACAATATTAGGCAGTTGGTCATAATGTTATGGCTGATCGGTGTGTATATATATGGTATATATTTATGAGCTTCGTTTTTAGGTAAGAAAAGACCGGTCACTCAGCTAAATTATTTAAACTCTGTGATCACATTGAAATGTGTCTCAATCTAGTTGCCTAGTCTGGCTCTACAAAGAGATATATGTAGGCCACCAATCAGTGCCCGACTGACAAGTGTTATGTAGAGATGGGGTATAGGAGCCCTGACATGGGTCTCTGTCTGGGCATTTCATACAGAAAAACAGGCCACTAGACTAGAGGGGAGGACATCTTTAATGTAGTGGTAGTGCTTCCCAGGCACATGGCTGGGGATGGGATGGTGTTTTGAATCAAGTGGCACTGTGAGTACTCACTACAGAGGGTCAAGGACCTCTCCGGAATAACCTCACAGAGATTAGCAAGGCTTGCGGGCTAGTAGATTGGTTTGAGAAATGTGAGGACTTGTTTAGGACAGAAGAGCTCATCGCGGTCCAGATTTTGGAAACGCTGTATATACATCCCTGGACGAAAACGTCAACACATTTGGTTCAGGATGAATGAGGCGGTGCGCCAGGGCAATGACTGAATGCGAATGAGTATGAATGCGGCATTATATGGGGCATTTTATTCTGCTCCTCTTAATCTCTCCTCGTCAGAAAAATCATTTTAGAATTTCCAAACCAGTTCCACTATGAAATAATTACTCCTGGTCTGGTCTGGTCTGGTCTAGTGAGGGAATGCCATTTTGACATGAACACACCTTACCTTGCTTGATCTCAACCCGTCTTCCTCCCTCCCTCACCCCTCTCTCTCCCTCCCTCACTCACTCCTCTCTCTCCCTCAACCCTCCCCCTCCCTCCCTTACCCCTCTCTCTCCCTTCCTCCTCCTCTCTTATAGTGATTATATTTATACATGGGACCTGGTAGTGTGTAGGAAGCAGTATGTTCAGAGAGTTTTGTATGGAGGAGACAAGATAATAACAAGCTCAGCAAGTGTGTATTTTTTTACGTATAGAGTGGTTGGCTTTAGTGTATCAATTGAGCTTTGTGACAGATACATGCCTATATGTTTATTTGCATTCACGGAGGAGGTTTGTAAAGGACTTTTGCATATGTATTTCAGATTGAAATGTTTATTATGACACATTAGTTCAGTTCAGCTCACATGTTTGTTGTTCAGGTCACGTCAGATGTAATCTAGTACAGGAGGAAGATGAATTACCACAGAGAAATCTGAGCCTCAGCAACATTCTGAGGGAAAACTGCAACTGTTAGCAATTAAGCACAGCGGATTAGGGCTTTCTTTTGTAGGTTTATGGGCCCAAACCTTTTGAATGTGATTGAGAGTGTGGCTTGTTCGGCTGATCTCTCTGGACAAGAGATGTTTCATCTAAATCTCGCTCTGACAGTCAGAAAGAGGTTGTAGTGAACTTCAGCTGTGTAGTGTATTTTAAACTCAGCCTGTCTACATTTTTTAAATTTACCGGAGTATCATTCAGAACGGTTAATTTGATTTGTAAATGTGCTGATGCATGTGGATATTTATAAGGAATATATTACACATCTTGGGTTGGATATGAAAAAAAGCTTCATTTTTTAACTGTGAGTTGTAAGACAACACATGCCTAGACAAAGAAGAAAATAAATAAGAAGAAACATTTTCAACCAAATGTTAACGTAAATAGCAGCTTGGCTAAAATATTCAGAAATAGCTACATACACCCAAAGAAAACACATTCCGGCACTTTCCTTGCCATAATACTGTTATGGTTTGAGATGGATGCTTAAACCTGACTAGAGCTAACCTAAACCTGACTAGAGCTAACCTAAACCTGACTAGAGCTAACCTTAACCTGGGGAATCTCACTCATAACTCACAGTACAGAAGATTTGGAGAACCGTGAAATTACATTTTTCTTTCTGTTATGTTCATTCTAAAGAAATTATAATACACTTTTGAGGAAAAAGAGCTCTCATTTGATTGACTAGTGAGCCATCAATCAACAACTAAGTAACAGTAGGTGGAACATCATCTCATTACAAACACAAAATTTGTCCAATAACATTCTGATAGGTGCACTTGGGTCACCCAAGTGAAATCACCAAGCCGCTCCAAAAACACTGTTTTAATAAATGTTATCTCACCTTGTCTAACAGTGACCTCACCCCGCTTTTAAACATATCACAGCCAATTAGACATATCACAGCCAGTTTAAAACCCAGCAGGTCATTTGGGGGGGTGATGCTCTATCGGTTTTAATAGGCTAGAAGAGTGGTTCCCAACCAGTTGTAAAAGGTACAAGGACTTCCAAGGGTGTACTTAAGGGTACTTAAGAAGACCCAGGAGACCACTGGGCTACACTAAGATGACACTTATTGTATATTCTAGACAAATTAAATGTTTGCTAGGTGGAACTTCTGAGGTGGTAAAATATTTTAGAAGGATGATCATGGGAGCGGTGAGCTTGATTTAGCCTTTTTTTGTTTAATTAGCAATCTGTTTAATGTTAGATAGGTTCATAAGAGCAAACGACTCTTTTTGAGCCCGCAGCCGAATGGGTGAGGGGGGGGTGGTGCTGGTGAGTTCTGGGGGAGTGGTACATAGCTATGGGGGCAAAGGTAACACAGAAAATATTTGGAGTTTTGTCGGTGTTTTGGAGCCCGGGGCCCTTATAGGCAGCTTTGGGTTGAGTGATTCACAACAGAGGTTTTATGTTGGTCAGGGTGCCTGCTGTGAATCAACAAGCATTTCCTCCCTCAATACTTTGAATTTGACAACATACTTGTGGGTCTTGTAAGACTTATGAATCAAAACAGTGAGATACCTTACTCGCCACTGTCTGCTATAAGGATAGAAACTTAAGCAAAACCATTTAGAGTGAGGCAATTCCTCAAAATGAGTCCGCTTTTTCCATCCAATGTTTTCCAAAATGCGGTTTGAAATACTAGTGATCCCGAAATGCACAATGGTTTCCTATTCAAGTCAGGAAAATTTTTGCCCAGTTGCTTTTTTTATAGAGGTATGCATATTGTTTATAGAAGTATGCATATTGAGCATATTATAAATTCTGTGTAACAACGTGCTGCATATTTAAAGTACTAATCACTGACATATATATTCACTGATACTCATTTTACTGATAAAGCTGAGCAGATTGCCAAATAACACACTATTCTCTATTAAGTGCAGCAGTGCTCATCAGAACCATGGCCAGAAGTCATACACTAAACAGGGAGTAAGGTCTCATCATAGACAGAGACATAGTCAATTGTTGCGCTAACATTTTTTCACACTGATTTACCCAGGTGTGATTGTTAGGACAAAGAGGATGATTTGAAGTTATCTAGGCATATCTTCCTCACTATATGTAATTCAGCTAACTGGGAATATTTTCTTCACTATCTGTTATTCAGCAATCTGGGAATATTTTTTTTACTATCTGTCATTCAGTTATCTGGGAATATTTTCCTCACTTTCTGTCATTCAGTTATCTTGGAATGTTTTCCTGTGGTCCAGGACAAATAAAACTCTGCTTTTCTACTGGGATTCGATCTTGGAGCTAATGCCAAGAGTTCTTTGTAATTCCTCCTCAAAATCCGAGCTTGCTCTGGCCCAGTGGGTAGGCAATAGCCTGAACATCCTCCAGTGCCTCCTTCTAACTGTAGCATGCAGCTGAGCAGGGGGGTGGATAACTGAGGCATCCTATTATTTCCTCATCACTTTCCCAGCGTTCTACTCTTGATATCAATATTGGGAAACAAATGAAAACAGGAAAGGGGAGAGGGGAGGGAGAGGAGATGCTTCAGACAACATCAGACAAGAGACAGTATACACATCACAAATACAGGAAAAAATACAAATACAGGAATTGTGATCAATAAAACATTTCTCATTAACATGTGACTTAACCATTCTTTTAAACTCCTCTAAAGAAACAAGATCTTGGATTTTTGGTCTGGAATGAATTCCAGGACTACAGAGCTGAGTAAGTGAAACACACTTTTTTCAGGAACTGCTAGAATTAAGTAGGTTTGAGACCGAATCCAGTATTATTTTCTGACCTTATTAAAAAGAATAAAGATAAAGTGTCAGCTTTCCAAAATGGCCTTCCAGATCACAATATATCAGCGTTTAAGCCGACACAGTCAGCGAAGACCAGCCCACGGCACTACGGAGTTCTCAGTGATGTGTCAGAAGCTATGGGAGGGTGATAAACCATAGGGCTGCATGATACAAGGAATCAAATTATCCTTGCGCCGATAATAAAAACCCATTCTCAGCTTAAGCCCCTTTAATGGGTTCTCGATATGATTAGTAAAGGTCAAATTGTCATCCACCCAAAATCATGCTCTAGGGAATGTTCTTCAAAGGTGGCAATGTTCAGCTGTTTAGCTGTGAGAGTACCATGCATGTAGTTGCTGAGGGAATTAACTACAAGCTTCTAATCACACTAATTACGTTGAACAATGTCAAAAGCAGTTTGAAATGTTTTAAAAGCCCGGGTTAAAGAGCTGCAAGTCAGGTATACAACGAATATTATTCAAAACCTTCAGTCTTGCTTACTGTGGCGCAACCTAAAACCTTACTGCATACTTCTCAAAATTGACTTTCAGGTGTTCATTCACTAGAGATTTCAAGACTTTTGCCAAAACAGACAATTTAGATGTGGTTATTCAGTCGCTTGGAGTCCCCTCCTTTCAGTTGCAAACCAAGGGTTGTTTTGGCCCAAACCCACTCCTACTGAATGCATCTCCCGATCTGCCCAGTCAAAATGACTCTGTCCTTTCAGAATATATTCAGGAAACATGTGAAACCCTTCCTCTTCATAGAGCATCTAAAATATCTATAGCCAGACCTTCTGTTGCCTTAATGAACCAACACTTGTTGCTATATACATTTTTGGTGTGTTCCACCCAGCGCTTACTTTTGCCGATAACTGATTTATTTAGTTTACTGACTACGACTGAGTTGTGTGTTTCAGCTACTTTACGTGTAAGCATTAGCTGGAAGTGACTCTCAATGAGAGTGTCTGCTGAATGACTGAATCGTAAACTGTCGTCCCTGTCCTTAATTGGGAATTGCATGCTTGTTGCACACCTCCTGGAATGCTTTCCGGAATAACAAAAGGCCCATTCAACGTCACAGATTAATTCCGCTCTATTCCACACTGTATCAACAAGATTGTGTACAAAACACTGAATACCAAACATTTTTTTTCATGGGGATACCTGGAGATGGTTTAGGCATGCCTTACACAGCCGACACTATGGTGATCCATTGGAATGACACCAGAAAAATTAATATGGTGGGGATTGTTTTATTTAAAATCAAATCAATCAGAGAGGATTTGAAAGGACACTTTCCATTTAACCTATAGCAGTTACACTTAAAGTAGCAATCTGAGTGAGGTTACAGCTGGGACATAAATTCTCGAGATGATCAGTGCAATGTGTCACCCATTTCTGATGCATTGTTATGATGGTCTATCACCCACCATTACCCACAAAAACAGCAATTGGTCTATTTTTACTGGCCTAAAGTTCTTTCCCACCTGAACAGGTTGAAATTCTAGGCAGTGCTTACACAAAAGGGGACTTATATTTATGATCACAATCCAGTATTATTTTTACCTAATATTGAGGTAATATTGGACAGTTACATAATTAGGCAGTTACGTTTTTGATTGCCCTGGGAGATATATATATTTTTTCTTCTTTAGTGGTAAGGTTCTCATGCCCAACAGTCCACCATTGTAAAAACATCACCTTCATCATCGATTTGGAGTTTTACAGAAAAAAGAAAACATGACAACACATTTGTTGTATTGGTCAATGTACGTGTAAACAGGTAAGAGTCTCTGTCTGCATTTACTAATAATCCCAGGTCAGCAAATTCAGACCATCCTGTGACTTCAGACGATCCAGCGACTTCAGGCGATCCTGGGACTTCAGGCAATCCAGTGTGGGAGAAATTAGGGTCCGAGAATGCAACAGAATGCAACACATCGCTGTTTGTGTGTAAAACCTTCAATCACAGGTGGGTACTTGTTTAGGTCTGCTGTCCGTGCGGTCTTGCAAGCTAGATACTCTGGTCAGTAGTTATCCGGTATTCACTCATATGGTCATAATAATATTTGCATTGTCACGTTGCCTTACAATGTTAGGTTTGCAACTGACAAAAAAAAAACGAGCACATGACCTGAGGACTTGTGTTTGGAAACGGCAATGTTTTTGCTGCGAGCCAATAACCATGGCATCCAGTTGTTTAGGGAACCATGGCATCCAGTTGTTTAGGGAACCATGGCATCCAGTTGTTTAGGGAACCATGGCATCCAGAGTGGAGCTGCAAAGTTCCATTTAGTACCAACATAGAGGAGTCTGTTTTGGAGGAAATAGTCAGCCCTTGATTACTGGTCGTTTAATCCAATATTTATGTTTGAATGAAGGGATAATTTAAGAGGAAGAACAAAAAGTCTAGACAACCTTCTCTCTATGTTTACACTGAATCGGTTTATTTCCCCTGTATTTTTCACCATAGTACTCATCTGTCAGCTAGGGACATTCGTTCCATTTCCAAAAGCAGACAGCAGAGGAAAGATTTGGAGTAACATCTTGAATATTGCTGCCAGTTTCAGGTTTGTGCTGTGTAAGGGGAAAAAAACACGTTCAGGAGTAAGATCCTGATTATCTTTTAGCAACAAAAAAATAGTGTCTGCAAGCCAAAATGCACACAACTGGATTATAAAGTACAAAGCCTAAGTTTTGCCGTGCAGATTTTATTTGATAAAATAAATTGTGAAGATTGGAGCATAACGACACAATACAGATGACTCATCTGACCCAGTCCAAAAGCATTAAGACAGAGGGAACACAGCCGGGCTGATGTAAAGATTTCCCTTCAGGGTACAGATCTCTATGAGATTACACTGTAGATCTGTGGAATAGGTGGAACGCCAAAGAGGTTAAAAAAACACTGAATCCCAGGACTCAAATGGAGAGTTTCAACCAGCCTCTACAGAGCGAGATCACATACTGAGGGGCACATTTTAGAAATAAGAGCTTTGAAAAGTGCAGTGCTTGGTGAATGGAGGCAACATTAGTCCAATAAATCAGATGAGTAAGGCGGTTATAAAATCGCTAGAAATAGCTCTGGTTTGCAAACCAAATGGCATCCTGATCTCCACCACTGCGTATTTCATTTAAAGCAATGCATCACGCAGTGTATGGAATAGGGTGCCATTTATGACGTCTCGATGGAAGCTGAGAAGCAGACAGAGAAGAGGCACATCACAGGCACATCACAGGCACATCAGAGTCGGGTCACTGGAGACTGATAGGGGTTTCCGTGTTCCATGATCCAACATGCCCAAAGCGTAGGTTACACCTACTGACCTTAATACAGAACAAGATTATTTTCTTCTTCCAGCTAAAGAAAATCTTCACCTAATTATGTATTTCCAAAAAACATAGGTTTGTACTCTGAAACCCCACTTATCGATTGCCCCATAACAAAAAATAGTTTCTCAATAGTCAAATCTCACACCATACAATTACGGTTACTTTAACACATACCCTTGAAAAGAAACAAAACTGAAAAGTGGAAAAAAGGATTTCTTATGCAAATGAATGAGCTTGAATGGCTGAGCATTCTTCACCCAAATGCAACGGCCAATTAAGTCGAAGATGAAGCACGTGAGAAAAGAGAGGGAGCGGTTTGGTTGGAGGGAAACCAGAGAAACGAAGAGTTATCATCTCAAAATTCTGCTGGCTCTCTGAGCACCAGTCACTCAGCATGCTAGCTAGCTGCCCTCTGAGCACCAGTCACTCAGCATGCCAGCTAGCTGCCCTCTGAGCACCAGTCACTCAGCATGCTAGCTAGCTGCCCTCTGAGCACCAGTCACTCAGCATGCTAGCTAGCTGCCCTCTGAGCATCAGTCACTCAGCATGCTAGCTAGCTGCCCTCTGAGCACCAGTCACTCAGCATGCTAGCTAGCTGCCTCAAATCACTGAATTAATTCCCCGCATGATTGCTCAATTGGTGTGTCTTTCACTTCACGCACTCTCTATTTCGTTATTGATATTTTCTTCGCTCTATTTTCTCCCTCTTTCTTTGTCTTTTTTTGTCTCTTTACTTTTCTCCCTTTCCTTTAGCTCATTTGCTCACCCTAACCCTCTTTAGCTCATAACCTCTCATTCTATTGTTTGTGTCTTTGTGCGTGTGAATATGCGTGTGCAGTCCACCGACGCTGTTGTAAATACACAATAACGGTAGCTAAGTCTACCACCGTGTGCCGTATGTTCGGGTTTCAGCAACGTTTCAGCAGATGTGTTTTCAGGGAGAGCCAGAGAAGGAGACCCTGACTAAACCCATTCTGAGTTTCCTTCAGAGACATACGAAAGGTATAGGATGCTAGCCTAATATGTACAGTTCAGATGCGATACTGCTCTGGGCTATCCTTTCTTTTCCCCTGCCTTTATTTTGCAAACTGATTCATCTCAGAATGACAGGCACACTGAAAACGTAACAAAACTATTACTTGTTTAAGGCCGGCTGTGTTCTTACCCAGAAACACTCCTGGTTCCTGGTTTTTAGTTCTGGTTCTGTATCTCTGCTCATTGTTGGTCAGCACAGACAGTACTGCATCGCTACCCGCTGGTACAGAGGCAATCCAGCCTAGCTATTTCTGGCCAACTAGTCTTAGTCATTAATCACACCCATGAAAGAAAACATTTAAGTCAGCAACCATGTGTTGTATTAACCGCTGCGTTCACATAAACACCTCCCCGGGCCACCCGATCTGCATTCAATATTAGGATTATTGGATTTCGTGTGTTGACGCTGGGAACACAAAGATTCCGGTTTCTATAGCAAATCTTAGTCTGTTGAGACTGCAGCAGAGCAGCCAAGGCCTCTCCGGTCCTGTGGAGGGAAAGATTTACAAAATAATTTACAACAAGACTCTGCCTGTGCTCTTTTAAGGACTTTTATAGTTAAACTGGTGGTTCCAGGTGTGTAGGAGTCAAAATGGAAACAGATGTCAGTGAGAAGACTGCCTGATTGGGACAACTTGGACGTTCACCTTTTTGTCATGCTCTCTTTTGCATTTTGACTTTTAGGAACCGTGACAGTCGAATAATCATCTTTATTGATCAAACACCATTGTCTAGTTTGGCCATCTATAAGTCCAACTGAAATCTCAAATTAATCAAATCAAATGGATTTTATAAAACCCTTTTTATATCACCTGATACAAATTTACATGAAATTCACGGGTGACTGGCAACATAGCGTCAGACCCGAAACATATACTCCACTATCAGCTTGCCAAGAATGTCAGATCCCAAACATGTACTCCACTATCAGCTTATCAAGGATGTCAGATCCCAAACATGTACTCCACTACATGTACTCCACTACCACTGATCTTAATTACCTTTCACATACAGCCCCAGTGCTAATCACTTAAATACAATTAATTATAATTTTGTTAAGTATTAACACATTGGAAGCAATTGAAAAAATGACAGTGTAAAAGGATGCACTTTTTTTCTTGTATTTCCGATGTGTGATGATCTGTCAGTGGTCAGAGCGGATACAGTAGGAATCAGATGAGATCACA
>JACXGI010020197.1:0-11334 GCA_016801175.1 Esox masquinongy | reverse complement strand
TACAGACGGTCAAGGTGTTGTGCTGGTGTGGTAACAAATCTGACTGCCAGGAAAAAGCAGTAAAGAACTGAAACACATGCTCCTAATGCTCGTTAAGAGATCTAATTTCAAATTATTAAATAGCTGTTAGGCTTTCAAGTTTCCTGTTTCCTTGTCTTCACAGTTTGTAGAACTCTTTCTCTACCAAGATACTGGATTTCAGGAAAACCTCCTCACTTCCTCTTAGACTGGTATTCTAAGGACTTTATTCGATTCGAAGATTGACAGGAAAGCTAACAGGAAAAGCTAACAAAAATCAGGAAGATTTGTCCGTGTTGGATTAGTATTTAAATTCCTGTCCCAAAGTCAACAATTGAAAGTAAACAGTTTTATTATCCCTACAGTGTGATAACATTTCATTCCTTCTGTATCAACATATGCCTGCTCCTATTTTATCAATTGGATCTCTCGCAGTAGTTTTTCCAATAAAGTTTTATATGCTCCCTGCACTCCATTTAAGTCATTTTCCATGGCTCGAAGTGTGAAGCGGGCATCAGTGATGTCACCAGTCATCCATTGAGTTTCCACAGGGCCACTGTTTTATTGGTTCTCTGTTATTAGCCCATACAGCGGGGCTACTGTAATAAAGGTCTCTGATTTAAAGCTTCATTCCAGCATATCAGTCCTCATTCTGACCGTAAATGACATGTTGGCTGGCATCATAACTTATAAGAAAAAAATTATTTACAAGTCTGATTGTAGAAACATAAAAGTCCCAGTGTTTGGTCTTAATTTGTATACCTCAGTTGTCAGGTCATTTTGACTTTATTAACTGACCTATTTTTAAACCTCCTAGATGCTGTCCCAGATTAAGTGAAAAGCTATTTAGTGGACAGAAATTATTCAAGATTCAATATCCTTTCCTGGTATGTTATCTTAGTCCACTGGCTATTGTCAGTCTCCTGTGATGCCACTTTTGCGGATGCTTTGCTCAGATAACCCAGTGAGAACACCCTACTGTCTGCTCCTGATGTCTCATCATACTAAATGACAGAGGATGAATGTAACACTGTTCAATCTTCCTGCCCCGGGGACAGAGAAGTTTCCCCACAGGATCAGAAGGAGAATTTCCTTAATTTGTGGCAGATGTTTAGGTTTCAACCCAAAGCTCCCCTTTCCTCAACCCCCTTAATGATCAGAGCAGGGCCAGAAGAAGTGGGCCCTCAGCACTTCTTTTGTGGTTTTAGCGAGTCAAACGTTCCGACGATGCACGTCTGCAGCCAACCCCCTCCGTGTACAACATCAGGAAACAGGGATAAATGGCCCTCTACTCAGGCGGGGGTGGTCGGGGGGGTGGGGGGCAGGAGAATGGGAGAGAAATGGAGCAGAGGGGAGCAAAAGAGGATAGGAGGAAGAGAGACAAGGCGAGCAGCAGACGGGCGATCTGGTAATGGAGGAGGAGAGGGGGTGAGGCAGAAAGGGAGGGGGAGAGTGGGTGAGTCAGTGTCAGTGACAGCGTGTTGATGGATGTCCCCAGAGCGGTGAGCTGACAGGGCAGGGTGCTGTTTGTTTAGTGTGGTCTGGCCGGCCCTGGGGCCTTGTGTTGGTGGGTCCTGGCTGCGGGGCGACAGCTCTGGGGTGGCTAGGTAAATAATGTGCTGGGGGGCCCTCACACGCTGTGAATGGGCAGGGTTGAACCAGGTCCTCCCAGTCTCCCCCGGGCAATTGGTCTTATGGCTCTGCTGCCAGCACACTTACACGTCTAGGTTTACTGCTCCAGGTTGATTTAACTGATGTTCCAACAACAGCTATATTATAGAAGTTTGACATCTAAAAGTAGTCTTGTTTCTTCTTCGTCTGCTTCTTATTTTGTGTCGGTAGGTCGGTAGGTTGGTTCTGAGGAGGGTTACTGAAGTGGGTTCTGATGTTGAGTTCTGAGGCGGGTTCTGTGGTGGGTTTTGAGGTGGGGTACTGCGGTGGGTTCTCAGGTAGGGTTCTGAGCAGTAAAGAACAATGCTGGTTGGAGAGTGTTGGATGTCCCCGGCTTTCAGTCCCCGTGTCACCAACCCTGCACACGTCAGTGGGACAGCTCATGACATGATCATTCTACTGCTACACTTAAACGAAACCAGCCTTTCCTGGGTGTTATGCTTGAACTCTCTGATTACTGTGTGTGTAGGTGGTATGCGTGTATTTGTGTGTTTTTGTCGGAGTGTGTGTGCTGCCTGCGAGTAAGAGAACGTTTGTGTGAATGTATGTGGTATGTGTGAGGTTCTGTGCGTTTGTGTACGGTGTGTGTCACTGTGTGTGTATTTGTGTCCATATTCTAATTTCTCCTAACAGTGGGCCAGGTACAGTTGGTTGGTGGTGTTCATTCTGTTTTTCGTTTTTTCATCTCTGAAACTAGGCCCGGATGAAGGGCTTCACGTCGTACAACCGTGGAATGCTCTCCTGCCCCCGCCTGGGCATAACTGGAACAGCAGTGGCGCTGTGCAATGGGTGTCGGATTGAGTTTTGCTTTATCTGTCATACTACCGCCTCAGGATAGAGAAACTACAAATACAGACAAACAAATATACACACATCCTCTCCCTCATCCTATCTGTCATTTTGATGCCTTCTATTTCTATTTTAGGGATTTCAAGGTGAGCACACGCATGTCCAAAACCATATCCACGTCTCTTTTAACATGCTATATGTGATTCAAATACTGCATTTGGCCTCGATTACTCTGAGCCAATGTGCTGAAAGAAACTTGGCCGGGAGTTTCATGCATAAACACTCTAATAAGACTTTTTCGTTGGGTGCTACCAAACCACCGCTTGTCCTTGCCATCCATAACCTGAGGAAATCCCAATGACTTCCACTGTTTTGACTGCCTCTGCATTCTGCCCAGACTCCGATAAGACAGTCTGTGTCATACATCATTAAGGACAACGTGAGATTTTTTTCACAAGGACTGTAACAACAAGGAAGTTAACAACATTTAGTAGAAAATATAAAATTTCCTTTGCTTTCATGCTGGAGAGGCTGTAGAATTGAACTATATCTAGATTGAATTGTAACTGTGTGAATACAACATTGCTACAGCTAAAGAAAGTCAGGCCCTTCTTAAGTCTTAAAGTATGTGCATAAAGCTCAAAATGTTACCTTATCTAGGACAGATGCTTTTCTCTGACAGGAAATCTTAATGCATGGGTTTTGACATTTCTTCTACTTTAGGGCTACAGCTAAGCTCATCTCCAGCAGTTTACACCGCGCTAGATGTTATTTCATCTTCTGTGGAGTTGAACTCTCCCCTGCGAGAACTGGGTGTACAGTACAGTTCAGAATGGTTTATTACAGAGATGGTGAACGCATGCCAGGAGCTTTCTCTTTCTTTCCTCGGGGGCTTTAGCTCTCCTCAGCACTGCAATCAAACACACAAATCAACTAATGTTGATTTGTGTATCAGTAAACGCTGTAGCTTCCCTGGTAACCTGTATGGTGTGTGTGCATTCTCATTAAAATCCCACGTCTATGTTCCCGGCATCTGTTCCTCTTATTAAGCTCTCCTTCTGGGTGAACTGAGGAGGGTGACACGCGTGGTTTGAATCCACCAGGGCTCCTGTCTCGTCCTGATACCTGCAGGAGAGGAGGGAAGGGGGTGGAAGAGAGAAGTGGAAACATCATCATATATTTTCCACCTTGGCTTACACAGAATTGTCAGAACATTTTCGCTAAGCTAATGGGCACCCATATTTGACTCCCGATCGGAGCTGCCGCTTAAACTTAAAATGAATTTAATATGGAGACGCACAGACAGAGAGACAAGGAAGGACTGACATAGGAACAGTTTGGTGAATATCCCAGTTTAGTACATGGGGGTTTAAACTACCCGAACCTGATAAACAGTTGGTGTAATAAAAGGACCTTTTTGCCAAGAATTTCCTTTTCTAGTCACCAAATGAGTTGCTTTGCTCAAATGTATATTTCCAAATTGAAAGAAATACTGAAAATGTTGGTTATCGGGATGGCCTGAGAGCTCTGTTTGTGTTGTTCGAGGAACCATGGTGTGTTATGGCGTAAGCTGAGCTCTGCTGGAAGACAAGGTCTTAGTTTGTTACATTGTTGTCCGTCATGAAGACAGTCACCAGCCAGAAAACAACAGGAAACAGCTGCTTTGGACTGAGTTGTTGAGCATGTAGAGATTCACTACACAAATTAAATATGTAATGTGAGAGGAGACTGCTTCAAACTGATATTTTTCAGCCAACTGTTCTTGGTTGACCACAAGTGACAGATAATTTCTGTTAGTAATTAATATTGTTTATGCATGGAGTATCAGACTTGGCAAAATAAAACAATTCATTACGAAATTCTGGCAGAGAGATTTAATGAAATCTTCTCAAAGTAATTTATTTCCTTAGCTTTATAAGGGCTTGAGATTGTATAGATTGTAAAGTTTTTATAGATTGTATAGATTATATAGTTATATACTGTCCATCATATGGTTTGAATTGCCTACTTTTTTTCATGTGTACGTATATTAATAAAAACATGATTTATGTGTGTACTACAGTATATACTGTATGTATGTAATTTATGTGTACATACAGTATGTACAATACATTTAATAGAAGTGCACATCCTTAATGAAACATACAGCTCTCCCACCCAACTCCCTACATAGCCTGGTGATCCTGTTGAACCTCTCTTTTCCTCTCTCTACCTCCCCATCTCCCTCTCTCTTTGTCTTTCCCCCCTCTTTCTCTCCCCCTCCCTTCCTCTTTCCCTCCCTCTCTCCCTTTCTCCCTCCCTCTCTCGCTCCCTGAATAGCGGGTAACCTCTGTAAATCGTGAAGTACATAACTGTAGGTGTGTGTGAGAGCAGGTTGGCTCTTGTCCTCTGTGTGCCACATGTCAACCATATCCATTTGTGTAACATAATGAGCTACAGGCTAAATCATACATCAGGATGTATGTAAATCATACATACATCCTGATCCACACCCCAGTGACTTGGCCCAGTTCTTGCAGTTTGTGTCAAGCCGGCATAATGCTTGGAAATAATGTGTTTTTGCTTTGTTACATGTTGTGTACACAACTGAACCTTGTTGAGTTGTTATTTGTTTCAGTTTTCACTTCCTGGTTTAATGACTCTTTCCTGTGCGTTTCCAGGGTGACATCCAGCAGCTGATGATTGTAGCGGACCACCGTGCTGCCTATGACTACTGTGAGCACTACAGCCCCGACTGTGAGGTCCCTGTCCCTGAACAGCCCCAAGCCCAGGACCCAAACACAGACGAATATGTGAGTGGTGTCAGTCGCTGTCTGTTTTCCATGGTGGTTGTTTTTACTTTATTTAATTTAAAGTGCTATTCATCCCTACTCTCAGTTAAGTCTTCTCGTTTCGAGGTAATTGTTTTTAGTTACGAGACTCTGAATGAGAAGTTAAACAAATATATAATGAATTAGGTAATAGCATGCTCATTTGTGAAAAGGAAGAGATTGAAGTTGAGCTATTGGTGACAGTGTGTCCTATAAGGCCTTAGGAAAAGCTCCTGTTCAAGCAAAAACATAAAAACCAAACAAAGATGAATTTCTGAAGCTTCTCCAGATTCAAACAGTCAGGGACTTCAGTACAGGATATCCAACACATTCTTATATCGTACATTATAATGTGTGCTGATATTCCTTGATGCAGCATTCCTTAATCCCTTTATCCATAAGCTTTTTTTTTGTTAGGGATCAGGTAGTAACTGTTAGACAAATGCTGGAAAGAAAGAGCTGCATTGCTAAGAAGAAAAGTTTCCAGAGAAAAAGTGCTGAGAGCTGAGGATACCAACAGTAGAAAATCTGGTATGCTGTTATAGAGTGGATCAAATATGTAAAAATGGCAGAGTGCTTGTCTAAGCCTGTTTCTCAGTACTCTCTGCTGGATTTATATTTTCCGCTTATATTTTCCTTCTGTCTATTAACCCCCTATAGTAAGTCTTAATCATGTGGAGAATGAATGTGAATTCACTAACTAAACCAACCATACCTTCACGATAACTCCAGTTAAAGTGGTGACTTCGTCTTTCTTATGGAAGCGAACCATTCCCAGATAATACCGGAACCATAGTCTCTCATCGCACCCTATCTGGAACCATCTCTGACCAAAGTGAATCACTTCACCCTGACATAGTAGATCAGTAGTTCTACAACCACAGCCAATCCCGAGTGAAATGTTTTGGTCCCAGACACATACCTCAAACATGTTTCAGACTTGTCTTGGGTTTGTTCATAATCTGGTTCCAATAATGAGGCTAATGCTGAACAGAGCTCATAGAAGAAATGAACGACTGCCTCGTTACTTTCAGTTGAGTACAGCATAAGTGTGAGCTGGCTCTGACAGAGCATTTTTCCGCCTTATAAAAAGGTCCCATGTGGCATTTTAAATTGTATTTTTAAATCATCACTTTATTAAGCAAGAAGGCACAAGCAGGTGTGGTATATGGTCAGTGTGCCATAGATAAGGGCCAGTCTTAGGCATGACAAAACAGAGAGAGCCCAGATACTGCCCTAAGCCATTGTATATTGGCCATTTACCACAGAACTCGAGGTTCCTTACTGCTATTTAACCTGTTCCCCGAAACATTTACCACAGAACTCGAGGTTCCTTACTGCTATTTAACCCGTTCCCCGAAACATTTACCACAGAACTCGAGGTTCCTTACTGCTATTTAACCTGTTCCCCGAAACAGAACGTTGGCAATGCATGTTTTGTAAAGCAGGTTATATACAGTCTTATATACCATGCCCTGTAGCCAATCAGCATTCAGAATTTGACACACACAGTTAATAATTCATTTCTCTGTGCCTGCTTTGTTTTAATGATCAGTCTGATTGGGTGGACTTTAGGAAACACCTTTCTGAATTGTCGTTGGTCTGTTATAATGAAATCAGCCTTGTTACACTCATCCTTCCTCCCATGTGGTCGGATTCTGGCCTCCTGTTACCCCACTGTTACCCCACTGTTACCCCCTAGTTCTCTTATCTACTAAAGCTGTGACAGGTTAATATTATCAGAAACAGACATAAACTCAGAAGACAATGAACCCAGAGGCGTTGGAAAGAGAGGGGTCAGATATGGGGACCTAGAGGCATAAGAAAAAAAAGGGGTCAGATATGGAGACCCAGACCTGTAGGAAAGAAAGGGGTCAGATATGGGGACCCAGAGGCGTAGGATAGAGAAAGGTCAAATATGGGGTGGGTTGACATTCCTAGCGTTGTTTCTAACGCGGCCCTCCTTTGAATTCCCAATATCCACATCCTCCCAATAAGACAATCTGATGGGACAATAAAGGAAATATAGTGACGGCTGTTATCCTCTTGTTAGACTTTTGACATACAAAGAACATGCATTGTCTGTGTCTGATCTCTCTCTGTCCCTCTCTCGATCTCTATCTCTCTCTCATTAAACCTTCAACCATTATCTATTATCCTGTATGTACAGAACACAGAGGAGGAAGGCCCTATCTGTTGTCTAACAATACAAAGCAATACTCTCTCTTTCCGTCTCTCTTTCAGTTATCATTATATTTATGTCATGTTCAACTATCAACAATTTTCTTTCAAAGCATTTATACAAGAAAGGATGTGTATTATGGTGGTCATTGAAACAATGTTTTTTTTTTTTTTTTTTTAAATGAACGCTCAGCAAATTCTTATAGAAAATAATTACTATGAAGCACATGCTCAACTATATTACGGTTTATATTAAACAGTTTCACACAAAAGCCAGGGATTATGAAGAATCACCCCTGTATTATCAACTGTCAATGTTAACGGAGCAGTCATGAAGTGATCCTGTAGTTTGTCAGTCACGCACGGCTAGCCCTGGTGCTCAACAACACCGTGATTGAAAGGCATTTGTGGTCAATCCAACTGCTTGGCCGGAGCTAACCGTTTTATGATTCCCTACACTGTATAGAACACAGAGGAGGACAGCTACTACTATGAGTATCCCTACTATGATGACATGGATGGGAAGCCTTCTGAGACTGAGACTGAGACCGAGACCGACAAAGCTGGGCCTGCCACGGAAGACGTAACGGTACTGGCCCCGCTTTCTTGTCCACCCTAACGGCAACATTAGGGATGACATTACTTTTACTGTTTACCTACAAAAATCACAATTGTCCATCGTTTCTGTGGTTAACAGCTGTCTCACTGGGATCACTAGTAAATGTTATAGAAGCACCACATTTGGCACAGAGTCAAAAGTCTCACCTTTCAGATGCATTACTGTATAATTCGGATGAGGCTTTGTTTGAAAAATCTATCTGTATATGATCTGAAGAATATCAGCGGACTATCAGTAGTTTCAACTGTCTACTAACCCTAACCTTAACCTTAAACCTATCTCTAACACTTAGCCATACACTAACCGTTATTCTAAGCCAAATTCCTAACTTTCAATGCAACAGAACGCTGTCAGCAGTTTGTTGATAATATGACCATTTGGTGTTTGCTGATAATATAATATGTAGAGCTCCAGATGGACTACCCAAATAAGGCCTGACAATACATTAATAGGCGATAGCGCTCTGTAGTTAATGCAAAAAAATATATATCACCCTTATTAATGGCCATTGTCGGTGGTAGCATTTTGTCACATTTGTTCAATTGATAATTTCTCAGTCTCTGAATTTCACAGAGAAACGCACAACAATTGGCCTTATAGAATGTACTTTGCAGAAAAGTTGGACACAATCCAAAATCATATAATCCAGATATGTAAATAAAGTTAAATGTTTTTGTCTTTGTGTGTGTCGCTTGCATCTTCTACTGTGTGCAACCATTGGTGATAACTGATTAAAACAGTATTTTGTTTTCATACACAATGGAATTTTGGAAAAATGAAGCAACAAATTAAAGTGATTTCCAAATGCCCTATCAAACTTCCTCAAATGCTATTGTTCACATCAGGTGTCCGTGCCAGGGAGCGGCCGTGTCATCACTTCCGTCAAGGAGGTGTCCTCGTCAGTCAAGGAGTCAGCCAATAAGGAAGTCGAGGGAAAAGTGTTGACCGCCATTTCAACTGGCAGCTCTACAGCCGGAGCTGCCGCCTCTGCCGCTGCTGGTGAGGAGGCTTACGGAGAAGAGACCAGCCCTTACGACGGCTACGATACGGAAAATTACGGCAACTACGAGACATACTACGACGAGTCAACCGCCGTGCCCGGCGGCACTCCCAGAGTCACCATAAGCTCCTCAAGCACGGGCACGGGCGGTGGGGTAGAGCTGGGCCTGGGGATTGGGCCAACGGTCGACCTGAGCACTGATGGAGAGATTTCGAAAGTCATCTCAGGTGGCGGGAGAGTCACCATCACACACAACAGGACCTCTGTGAGTTACGCACACGCGCACTGGGTTTGGTAGTCTGATTATGAGTCAGTTAGAACTTAAGAAGTGATCTCTCTTCTCCTGTGGTCTCTCAGGGTTCAACAGCCTACGATGACAACTATGGTGACGGCTATGATCTTTCCATTGGTGAGGGAGAGGAGGAGCATGATTACCATGGCAGCAGAACATCTAGCAGCAGCACTTATGATATCGGTGCTGGTGGTGGTTCCGTATCAGTTGGGGGTGGTTCTGTTTCCAGTGGGGGCGGTTCTGTTTCCACTGGGGGCAGTTCTGTTTCCAGTGGGGGCGGTTCTGTTTCCAGTGGGGGTGGTTCTGTTTCCACTGGGGGTGGTTCTGTCTCCAGTGGGGGCGGTTCTGTTTCCAGTGGGGGCAGTTCTGCCTCTGTTGGAGGTGGTTCTGTTTCCGTTGGGGGCGGTTCTGTCTCTGTGGGTGGGGCTGCCGGAGGTCGGGGAGGGAGCGCTGGGGCGGGAGCTGGAGCTTTGGACAAGGATCTGACTATTGACGGAGACTACACTGATCTGGAGGACAATGGCTTCACGGAGGAGTCAATCTCTGAGTACGACTATGATTTTGAGATCCCGGAAGAGGACGACAGGAAGGAGGATATGGTGCTGCCAGCTGAGACTGATGAGTACTATGGACAGGTATGAATTACTAATGATGATGATGTTGGTGATGATGGTGGTGGTGATGATGGTGGAGGTGGTGATGATTGTGGTCAGAATGATGGTAGCGGTGATGATGATGGTGGAGGTGGTGATGTGACGATGGTAGAGTTGGTGATGATTTTGATGATGGTGAGAATGATGGTGGTTGTGATGATGGTGGTGGTGATGATTTTGATGATGGTAAGAATGATTGTGGTGGTGATGATGGTGTTGGTGATGATGATGATGGTGGTGGTGATGATGATGATGGTAGTGGTAATGATGATAGCGGTGGTGGTGGTGATGATGGTGGTGGTGATGATAGTGGAGGTGGTGATGATGATGGTGGAGGTGGTGATGATTTTGATGATGGTGAGAATGATGGTGGTGGTGATGATGGTGGTGGTGGTGATGATGTTGGTGATGATGATGGTAGTGGTGGTTATGATGGTGATGATGGTGGTGGTGATGGTGGAAGTGATGATGATGTGGTGTTGGTGATGATGGTGATTGTGGTGGTGATGGTGGTGTTGGTGATGATGGTAGTGGTGATGATGATGATGGTGGTGATAATAATGTTGATGATGTTTATGATATCCTCTGAAGGTTGATGGTTCTCGGGGAGAGAAGGGACAGAAGGGAGAGCCTGCTGTCATTGAGCCTGTAAGTATCATTTTGTGTATATCAGTGTGAGAGTATAAGTATCATTGTGTGTGTGTGTGTGTGTGTGTGTGTGTGTGTGTGTTTGTGTCTTTGTAAGAGTGTATTGTTTTATGTATATTTGCGTGAGAGTGAGAGCTGTGTCAGTGTTTGTGTGTGAATACAATCAGTACGTTATCATACACCACTAACTGAAAAAGATATCAATCAATTGAGGAAGTATAACACAAACCCAGTGAGGTCATCATCCTTTTTCCCTAGAGCAAGCCCCACCTTTCATCCAAACATATAGAGTTAGGCAACATAGAGAACAGTGAGTTACCACTGACCAGGAAGAGCCTGGCTGGAAACGTTTTTCGCAATGAGCTAAAGCTACAGGATTACTGCAATCAGACATGAATTACAAAATATTACATGGAATTGATTAAAGATGACAGGTCTTCAGACTACTGAATAAAGCAGTCAGAGCTGGTTCCCTTTCACCACGTTTCACTGAGCTCATCTTCAGTTTGTAAATAAACAATTAGTCTTATCCTATTAGTCGAATCACTCAGTCTCAATACACCACCCCACCAGCCCCCTGCCAGACCAACTTAGTCCACACACACACACACACACACACACACACACACACACACACACACACACACACACAC
>JACXGI010020196.1:0-11312 GCA_016801175.1 Esox masquinongy | reverse complement strand
CCATTCCTCTACGGTCCAATCCTTATGGTCTTTTGCAAACTTCAGCCTGGCTCTTCTTTGCTTCTCATTGATGAAGGGCTTTTTTCTAGCTTTGCACGACTTCAGCCCTGCCCCTAGGAGCCTGTTTCGAACCGTCCTCGCCGTGCACTTCACCCCAGCTGCTGTTTGCCATTCTTTTTGTAGGTCACTTGATGTCATCCTATGGTTGTTGAGTGACATTCGAATGAGTTGACGGTCATCTCGGTCAGTGGACAGTCGTTTTCGCTCTCTGCCAGTCTATAGCTTTGTTGTTCCCAATGTCTGCTGCTTGACCTTTTTCTTATGAACCGCCGTCTTTGAAATTTTCTGGATGGAAGCAACCTGACCCTCACTGTATCCCTCTGCCAATAAAGCCAGAATTGAACCGTTCTTTTCCTCACTCAGAGCTTTTCTTTTCAACTCTTTTGGCATGCTGAATAGTTGTTTTTTTATTCAAATTACCTTTGAGGTACTACTTGCACTGTTTTTCCCATCCAGCTGGTCCTATTGCAAGAGGATAGTGATGACCACAGCAGTGGTTTTTATACTTTTCCTCGTTAAATTAGATTTGGTTCTGGTAATCACCTAATCAGTACCTCATTAAGTAAAATGAGGTGTGCCTGTGTTGGAATTTAACAGACACTGGAATGGAACAGCTGGCTTACATGTAGAGATGCTGATTTAAGAAAAATTAGGAGTGGTCTCTTAATTTTTTCCAGAGCTTTATATTACCAATTCTCCAAGGGTATGCAAACTTTTGAGCACACCTGTACAATTATGGGGCCAGTGTGTAGGAGCCATTTTTGCCTTGTTTCCACTGGTGCCAAACACTGGTGTTTTACCCTAAAGTCCAGGAATGTTTCTGTTTCCACTGACACGGGCCAGCACCAGTCAGCCACTAGGCCATAGCCAAGTGACCCGGCTCTCACTTGGTGCCAAGCTCTGGACTTTAGGACTTCGGGTGGGGTTTGCTTGTTGACGGGTCACATGCTGCGAAAATGCTGCATGTTGTGCTATTCGAATAGCGATGTGTAGCATTTGCTTAGTCTTTAGGCTTCTTGTAATGGTTTTCATCCAATCTAACAAACAGATCCCTGATAAAATAAAGCTATAGTACAGGGAAGCATAGACTCAGAATGGAAAGAGTTGGAACGACCGGAGGTGGTACGATGCCATTGACTCAATAGAAAAACGGAGCGCTGAGACCGAGACGTAACAACACAAAATTACCTCAGAATTCTCCAAAAACCTTTTATTAAAGGTAGATAGTTTTGACAAAAAAATAATTAATACACTGGCTTACAATTGCAGTGTCACGAGTGTAGGTGAAGGAGCCGGTCACAGGAGTTTGGGGAAGAAATTAATTTCAAACCCACCTGAGCCCCTCCTTAAATCCTTGGTACTAAATGTACAGTCGAAACAGGAAAGTCTAGTGCCAACATTAGCATAAATCATTGGTGTAGCTCTGGTACCGGGGTAATGCACCAGTGGAAATGCATAATTCATGTACAGGTAGTTGTCGACTCACGACCGGGATACGTTCCGGAAGTCGATTTGGTCGTAAGACAGCCGAGGAATAATAACTTATTATATTCAAGTCCCCCCGTTTTGTTTTGGCATGTCACTCTTCCAGGACACTAGGTGGCAGTCACATTTATATGTCATGAGGTGGGTTCATGTGATAAACAGTCAGGTGTAGGAAGTTTAGTTGTCCTTGGTAATGGGAGCTTATGGTTTCTTACCGCTATCCAGCCTACCTATAGGTATACACGTGGCCCAGTTCAACAGTTTTTATTCCTCTTTCTGGCCTTTTGACCAATTATATGCCTTTACATGGCATGTTTTTGCCGGACCGTGTAAGCAGAGCTGGCCAAGAAGAGCGAATGTCTCTTACTGACTGTCTGACTGACTACCCCTTGTTAAATAGCATAGTGGTTAGAGATGCGGCGTTTCATGCAAGCGACTGGTGTTCGAGCCGCAGACATAAATTACGCATTAGGATTTGTTCAGGATAGACAAAAACTTTGCTGGCTACAACCTTCTGTAGCTACATTATAGTAAGCATAAAATAAAACTGTTTACGGTTATATTGCGACTATTTCTGGTGGATTTTCGTATGCATCCGTGCATGCTTTTTGGGGTAATAACCTATAGATCACAACCCCTTGCACAGTAAAGGAGGAGGGGTTTCCACGATTCTCTCTTTTCACTTGACGAAGTAGTCAGTTATCTTCACCTATATTGATTGTTATTGTATCAATGTCATTCATGAATGAAAGAAAAACAAACATTGTGCCATGAAATGAAATGGCTTTGGCAGTGTAAAGTTCATCTTCAGTCTCGCTAGCCATTGCTCAATTCTTATGACTATTCCAAGTAATAAGGAAATAATAGTAGGCCTATTACAGGCTAATAAATGCCATACAGTTCATAGCTGCTATTTGTGATGGAAGTAAACTTAATAAAAACGTTAGTCAGTTTAACGCAATGATTAATGGTGTCACTGCGCCAAATACCCGTTTCATAGTCCTAGTTATCTTGACACCTCTTTTTGCCAATTCCAGGCCAGTCGTGAGAATTACAGTCTTTAATTACTCAACACTCCAAAGCCGGATTATGTCGCGACTTTCCACGAAGAGGAACCGCAAAGGAACTATCAACAGTCAAGGACAGTTAGAATCCTGACATTCTTCTACCCTTCCCTACTTTATATTTCGTGACTTTTACCCCGTAACCACCCCCCTTCAACCCCACCCATTATCCCCCCATTCTTTTACCTACCCACCCATGTTTATTCAGCCACAGCATATACCAGTAAAATGCTTTTATTTTTTAAGTGCAAAAGATACAGTATTTCACAATGAATGTGTACAAATAAACAGATGTGCAATTGTAAAAGTAGTGTAAACAAGTTCGACAAGAAAATGCTTGTATGTACCCTCACAGCGATGCAGCAACAGAACATTCTTTAAAATATACAAACAATTTAACAGGGTTACAAGGTAACAGGAAAATATGTTACATATATTAATTCAAATCAAATAAATATTGGGACACATTACTAAAAACAGCAATGTCATTAAAGATGGTGCAAATAGTCACGTTTAAAGTGGAAATGCTTGCAGGTTCCCACACAGCAATACAAGAATAGAAAGTTCTCAAAAGGATTCTGGCGGCCAAAAGTTTGGAATAATGTACAGATTGAGGAGTAACAATAGAAAATAAATTGTCAATGCGAATAAAACCTTTATGCAGTACTAACCTCACAGCAATGCACCAACAGAAAGGCTAAAAACAAAGCGCAAAACATTTAAAGTAATGGACAACAAAATACCTACACCCTAATAAAGACACTAAAAACTATAGAGTGTGTGGTAGCAGCAATTGAGACTGGAGTGTGTGTGTAAATCAGTCCAGGTCAAGTGACCTTCGCTGGTCAGCTAATTTGATCAGGAAACCAAAAATCCAGCATCCACACCAGATATGTCCTCAGTTGCCCGGTAAACCACAGCTTCCCTTCTCTTTAAATGTTCTGAGCAATCAGGTGTCCAGGGTAGGGCTGTGGTGGTCGTGGACGAGAGGAACGGTTTTCGTTTTGGCAAACTGAAACTTCTCTTCAGCCAAGAGTTCTTTCAGCCAACTAGCCAAAGCCTGTGAAAGTACAGTAGACAATAAATTGACAGTGTCAAAATGGTATAATATCAAACAAAAAATCTAGAGCGGTCCAAACATTACAGCAAGTCATACGCTTCACATTCAAAGAAGCTAAAGGTTTTAGGATAAATTCAAATACATATTAAAATTTTGAAGGTAAAACATTTTTGTAAAATATGTTGCACACTTGTTTTCCAAACTAGTAAATACTTTTGTAGTTGTATAAAAAATGTGCATACTTGTAACCAACTTGAAATTTGAAATCATGCTACTCATTACAGTTTGTTACAGTCGCTAGGACACATTTCCCAATACTTACGTCACTTTTTCAAAACTCTTCACACAGTTCTCCAAACCAACTTTCAGCTCGGCACAGCAGTTCATTTCACTTTCAAAATGCACTAAAACTACCAAATCACTTCATACATGTCTCAAATCAACTCATTCTTCTAGAACACTAGCAAAGATTGACAGACAACAAACACACTTTGTCACCCATAAAACAATGACCTAAAAAACACTAACAACAGGTAGCATTATACAATGTTTTCTTGTGTAAAACAAGGACACATCTGTTTATAATTCACTGCAATATATGTTACTGGAATGAATCAGACATGATGCAGAATGCTTCAATATATTTTGTCTTTTATTAATTTTTATTTTTTTGCACTGAGTAATTCCAAAATACAAGAATTTGTATACACACCATCCACTGATACAGATACAATAGTAATGCTAATCTACTCGGTCTTTTCCATTTGGCCACAGGTTCTCATCCACATCACATCTTATGTCATCTAGGGCAATACACCTAGGAAAGAATCTTCTGGCATGCCTGATCCATCCCTGACAATCTTCTGCTGATATGTCCAGGCATCCAGCATTCATTGCGTCCAGGAGGGACATTTGATCATGTGGATGGTGGTCATAAACCTTGCACCTCCATGAGGAAAATAATTCCTCTATGGGGTTGAGGAATGGAGAGTAAGGTGGGAGGAAAAGTGACACCATTCTGGGATGCAAACCACTCGGTGACTGCACGGGAGTGGTGAAATTCCACATTGTCCCATACAATTATAAATGTTGGCTGATTTCTTCTCTCTCCATCCCTTTCCTCACCTAGCACAACCCTTCCATAGAGATCATGCAGGAATGCAAGGAGACGTTCAGTGTTGTATGGCCCAATTAGTGGTTTGTGTAACAGCAGTCCATCAGTGGATAATGCTGCGCACATTGTGATGTTGGCACCCCTCTGGCCCGGGACATCCACTGTGGCTCTCTTCCCAATCACATTCCTTCCTTGTCGCCGTGTTTTGGCCAAGTTGAAACCCGCCTCATCCACAAAGATGAAAATGTGGGGTGTTTGCCTGCCTTCAATCTCCATGACTCTCTAAAATAAATCCACAAGGCAACATAAGCTGTTACAGTAGTAAACATTACCTAAAATGTTGTCTTTGTGTGTGTTTGGTTTTGTTCAAAAACAGTTCTGTATTTTATTGTGATCTTACCTGGACATATTGGTTCCTGAGTTGCTTGACATGTTCAGAGTTCCTCTCAAAAGGCACAGTGTACAACTGTTTCATCCTTACCTGATGTTTTTTCAGGACTCTAGAAACAGTTGTTATGCTTACACTGTGAATATTTGCAAAAGTAACGTTGTCTGCCAAGACTCTGTCTCGAATCTCAGTGAGTTTTATGCCATTGTTTCTGATGACCATATCAACAATGGCAGTTTCCTGCACATCAGTGAACATCCTTCCTCTTCCACCTGTGTGAGGTAACTGTTGAGTCCTAAGCAGATATGCAAAAGCAATTACACACAAGTCTATTTACTTCTGTAATATGCAACTCAGTCAAATGCCCTTGCAGAATACAAGTTACCTGTTGGTTTGCCGGAAAACTCTAACAATAGATGCCACTGTTGAGCGTTGCAGATTTGGCTGCACTCTCTGACCAGCCACTCTCATTGAGAGACCATGATCTACTACATGATCAATTACAGTAGCTCTGATCTCATCTGAGACTACAGCTCTTGATCTTCCTCTTATTCTTCTTCCACCACGCATACGTATTCCTCGCCCCCCTCCCAGCCACTCTTCTTCCTCTTTCAGCCACTTCTCTATTTCTGGCTGGGTCCATGTTTACATCACAATGCAAAACTACTCAGCAGTTGTCTCCTTTTGTAATGAAATAGAAAGAGTAACACCTGTGTAGATGTTCATCTACAATGAGAATCAGCTGTGGTTGGTCCAATTGTCCAATTGTTTTAATAGCATTTAATTTTAAGATTTAAAATATATTTCATTAAAATATTACCATAGAATTGTAGCAAATTGCTGTCTTATTCAGTTTTGTATTATGTTGTTGTTTTGAACTTAAGTTTAACAGTTTTGAAAACAGTATGTAAGCATGTGCAAATTGGCCTGTAAGTACACAGAGTTTTGGCGGTTGTTGTGTCGAAGTGAGAAAAGAATTAAGGTAATTTGAAAGATGTAGTCATTGAATGCATTTTGTGCCAAAGCAATGATAATTGATCCTCAGTTTAGCCCACATATACTTCTGTTGTGCTCACTGTGTGAAGAGTTTTGAAAAAGTGTCCTAAGTATTGGGAAATGTGTCCTAGCGACTGTAAAAAACTGTAATAACACTTGCCAACGTAAAACACGGATGCTCAGAGTTTGTCACTAAAATCTTGCTAGAACTGTGACAAAATTATTTTTATTTGTAAATCACAGTTGTATGTTTCACAGCGTTTGCAAGCGGATATACCCATGAGGACTCTGATTGGCAGGCCATAGCTTTTTCTGACAAATGAACTGAATGCATCGTGTAACACATTTTCACCTTTTAACCAATGTGAGTAGATTCTGGAACACGCAGCGCCAGTGTTTCAACCGATTTCAACTCACAGTGATGCAGAGGAAAAAAAACATGGCTAAGCACGGTCGGCTTCTCGTACTTCAGTTTTCGATGGGATAACAAACCTTTTAGATGATTTTTCCACCTAGCTAGATCAATGCACAAAGTTTTATTGGAGTCTACTAGCTAAATTACTAAAATGTAAGTCTAGCAACTAGCAAGGAATGTACCTGGCTACTTAACGTTTTGCCTTTGACATGAATATGTATTTACCACGAGAATAATAGAAATTCACTTTGCATGATTCATATTTTGTAATAGACTAGTTTGGGCGTATACATACCAGTTGAATATGGTTCACATCATAACATGTAGTTTTTGTTTATCAATTAAAGTGTTTACATTTGTTCTACACCTTTGTTTTATCTGCTAGGGCTGTCATCACTGTTTGGTAAAATTTTCAGAGGTTTTTTTTTACTTTACAGGAATTTCTGCTTCAAAGAACAGGGTACAGTTTCAGCATGAAAAACCATATGCAAAATGTAAATTCCTAGCTAATTACTATTTTTCCATCGTAGTAATTTAGCATGTTATTATTCCTATAACGTTTATATTTTTTTCAATCAAAAGAGTTTTTCGTACTTTTCAAATGCATTGTCGCGTTGAACTAACTGGATAAAAAGTTTGGTATAGTATCAACAACTAAGGTTCGAGCGGTTAGGAGAAGCCGACCATGCTGAAACCCGGTTTTCCTCCTCTGCCATACATCACTATGAGTTAAAACATGAAAACGTGATGGACTCACCATGCACTCAGTCCATTGGTCAGAAAAAGCTATGCTGTGCCGATCAGAGTCCTCAAGGGTATATCCGCTGGTAAACACTGTGAAACAGTACCGCAGACTATGGTTTACAAATACAAATTTTGTCACAGTTCTAGCGACATTTTAGTAACAAAACTCTGAGTGTCCGCATTTTACGTTGGCAAGTGTTATTAATGAGTAGCAAGATTCCAAATATCAAGTTAGTTATACTATGCACATTTTTTACACAACTACAAAAGTAATTCCAAGTTTGCAAATCTTTTTTACAAGTGTGCAAAATTGTTTTACAAATAAAAAACTTCTGTCGCTGTTTTACCTTAATATAAAAATGGATATACACCCATTTTAGATGTGGCCTTATTTTATTTATTTTGTAAGAGAAATGAGTCATCACTTCCAATCAAATATAAAACGTGTTTTTTCTTTCTACATATTTATAAACAAACCTGTCGCTTACGGCGCCATGTCCGCTGTTTGATGTCCCTCTTTGCTGTTTTATCCAGGTGGTCCATCAACAATGTTTCTCTCTTTTTGTCCAGTATCGGCTTGCAGTTGCATCTGAGAGGTCAAGTGTGGTGTTTTAGCAATTATAATGTGCTTTATAATCCTTAATTCAATGTTAGAGTTTGCAGTCAGGCTATTTCTTACCTTCAAAGTCAGTCCCGCTCCATTCTTCATCAATAAATTTTAGACTAATCTGATTTACCACTAATCCCAGCACACCAGTGTTGTCGACTGTTGTACCTGAGATATGAAAGACAAAACATTCCTTTTTCAGTACAGTATTGGAGCCATCTATCACAGGTGTACATATTCAACCAATGCAGTAAAGCAATAAATGTGAAAATCTTTTTGCTATGCCCCTTCTATGCTTAACAAATATCAATGTCTATAGATAAAAGGTAATTAACAAGTTATTAATCAAGTTAAACTCTAACAAGGTGTTAACCAATTTATATAAATAGGTACAGTGTTCATTGTAGTGTTATTCCCGCCAAATTATCCCTCCCCAAAGCCCACAATCCAGACAACCTAAGACTAATCTTGTCTAATACATTTGCATGCTGAATGTTCTATTTTATGCAGCCACCAAACACATTGATTTATTTCTTCTGACTATTTTAACATTTTTTTAAAGTAATATAAATTCACATTCACCTTTCATGCGACCTATATTTTCAACCTCGCCAGCAGTATTGTGTAGGTCCCCGACCGCATGCTATGACAATTGGGTAAATCCTGGCAATTAGCAAATGATAAAAATTCTAATAAAATTACTAACCGCACAAATCTAACATAGGTACTGTAGTTAAACGTTCAACTTACAGATAATATATTTTGTCTTGCTCGACGAAGACCAGGCCCCGGGCCTTCCGTCAAGCAAGCTGTTAGAAATACAGTCAATAGTCTGGTTACTTTGCTAGGTATGTATGTGTATATCTATATAATATTTTACTGTGGTTAGTTATCTAGTTACAATGTGCTTAATATTGCTTTCTGTATGTAACAACGGTACCCAGCAAGCTAGATAGCTGTAACACAAAACAACTTGTTACCAAATGTACTGCTAGCTAATACTGTAAGCTCTTAGTCGACTCTTACCTTGATTTGTAGTAACAAAATTACTTGGACTGCCTTGAACTGTTGTCACGTTTTCAGTAGCCATTTCCATTGCTTGGCGAGTTGAATAGAAATTGCTGGCATGCATTCTTGACGGAAATGTTAGACTTTGATTACAACCACCAGTAAAACACAATTGCGAAGTAAAACTTTCTCGTGAGTTTAAAAAATATGCGGGGTTGTAGTGAACTCCAATCCTTAATTTCACTGGTCATTGAAAATCGTCACGCCCTCACTCCTTGGTTTTCTTCGCCAGATTGGGTTATTTAGTTTTCCATCACTACGCCCTCCTACTTCCATTAATTTGATTGGCCATCGAAACATATAGTCTGTGCCGAGGCCGTCCAGTTTTGAGCCATAATCGGAAAACAGTGTGTCATCTCCGCTCTTTTATTTAACACCTTAAACGTAATTTGCTCCAACGGACTTGAGTGCAGTCAAATGACAGACTTGAGTCAAGTCGCTATAATGTCAAAGCGCAAGGCAGATGATCGCCAACAGAGAAACTGGCCAATACAGCAGTGTGCACAACGTGCAAAAAAGTTTGTGGACACAAGCTGAGACAAAAGCAGAGAGGAAATCAATAGAGACTGAAAAGAGTGAGAATAACCAACTGACCAGTGTTTCATTTGCAATTACTTCTAATATTATTTGCCTTCCCCGTAAAAAGCTGTTTGTCATATCAAATGAAGATTGAGAGGATCTGCATAGATCCCATTATTATATCCATTGAGAAACCAAACTTTTGCACACCTGTAGATCGACCGGTGCGTTGGAGAAGACTGAAGATCTGTAATAACAACGTTTCGGTACCAACTTTAGGTTGCCTGCTGAGTGTAAACTGTTGAACTCTTGGTACCGAAACGTTGTTATTAAATTCTTATTGCATGTTACGCAGACTGTGTGCGGGAGTTCTTTTGTTTACATTATTATATCCAAATAAGGATCTTGCCACTGTTCAGCTGACATTGTTTCTGGAACTTTGCAATATAACATCAAACTTCTTGTGAATCTGAATCCTCAACCAGCCTTTTTATAAAGGCTTTTATTCAATGACTCCTTTGTTATTTTATTTTTCCTTTGTTGTCATGGTAAACAGCCCCACGCTTGTAAACAATAGAAATATTATTTTGGAACTTTTGTTGCACTTTAAAAATTATTTTAAAACCATATAACGTGCTAAATATATTTAGTGTGTTAAAATGGATACAATTATTGGATTTAAATGATATTATATACAAGTATACAACATTTTAAAATAACTGGATCCATTTTCACTCAATTAAGTATTTCTATACTACTTTTTGTCTAAAAGAACAACACTTTAATTATACTTCTTTTTAACTTTAGGTTGCCTGCTGAGTATAAACTGTTGAAATTAGAATGAGGACAAAAGACAAGTGTTAAGAACTAATTTGCATGTGCAAAGTTTGAGGAGTTTCCAGAAATGTCAAGAGCTGACTTCTTACGACTGGTTAAAATCATTTTATATCGCGACTTCTCTGTACTGACCTTTCACCATTACAAAGATCTTTACTTGTATGGACACACTCCGAAACAGGCCTGTTCATGCAGTGTCTCTAGCTAAATATTCAAACTTACCGTAATGTTAATGCGTGAAAAAATTATCTAATGTCGAGATGCAATTTTCTGACGAGGTGGTATGTCCCCTCGTAGTTTACATAGCGTAGTGATTAGCTATTCAACTGTTATTGTATGGATGACCATCTACAGTAATCTTTGTACAAATGTGCGTTTTAGTTCCATCAATAAACCTTGTTATCTTTTCAGTACTGAAACGGCCCTGATTAAATTTCTAAATGATATACGGCTAAATACTGATTTTGATAAAATAACAGTTCTGGTTCTATTAGATCTCAGTGCAGCATTTGTCACTGTAGATCATAGAACACTTATAGATAGGCTGGAAAATTGGGTAGGACTCTCCGGGACAGTTCTTGATTGGTTCAGATCTTATCTAGATGGCCGGAGTTACTTTGTCACCATTGGTAATCATGAATCTGGTAGGGTGGCTATGACATGCGGAGTTCCACAGGGATCAGTTCTTGGACCGCTTCTGTTCAATCTCTATATGCTACCTCTGGGCCAAATTCTACAGAACAACAACATTAACTTCCACAGCTATGCTGATGATACTCAAATATATATGGCTCTCGAACCGTATGACAACAGCTCAATAGACTCTCTGTGTCACTGTATAGAGCACATAAATACCTGGAATTGTCTACAATTAAACCAAGATAAAACTGAGATTATTGTGTTTGGCAACAAAAATAAAAGAACAAGTATTAGTAATGAGCTGGATTCTCGGGCC
>JACXGI010020194.1:0-11341 GCA_016801175.1 Esox masquinongy | reverse complement strand
ACTTGTAGCCAGTTTATTAGGTACACTAGCCCGTTCAGAGATGTACTTGTAGCCAGTTTATTAGGTACACTAGCTATAGTGACTTCATTTACTGATTTAAATACATCTTGGTCAACTGTTCTATAGAGCAATCAATTGGTATGTCTTCTAAAATGTTTTTTTTCTTTCTATACAAAAGGTTAGTGATTTTTGTTTTAAGAAAATCCACTGTATCACTCAGTCTGGTGTTTTAAAATCACACTGCTTGATGATGTCACTGACTGTGTAGTCCTACCACTAGTGGGTGAACAATTTGTATTTTAAGATGTGATTTTCATCTCTGATTAGGTAATTTGCACCTAATTTGATGGCCCACCATGGGCCTCTGAACTGTTGGAACACTGTTCTAATCTGATGGCCCACCATGGGCCTCTGAACTGTTGGAACACTGTTCTAATATGATGTTCTGTCATGTCTTGTCATGTCTTTAAAGAACCTGCCTGCCCATGGCTCATTACTATGGAGACACGGTGTGTTGCCAACTTGTTCTTTTCCTTGGGAATATCATAAAATATTCCGTAGAATATGTTACTTGTTTCTTCATCATTTAATTTTAAAAGTAGTGCAGTTTTTACTTTCTCATATACTTCCAGCATATTAACGTACCATATGAAAAAGCACATATTGTATTAGAATGGTTCCAGGGACATGATGGAGAACATGGCGTAGTAGAGCGTCTTTGGGATGAGGTGGAGTGGGCTGTTTGCATTATGAATATACTAGGTGATACCATCATGTGAAGAACATTTCCAACATGTTGTAGAATCCAAGCCCTGTAAAACAAGGACTGTTCAGAAGGATTAGGTCTTACCCAGCCTTACATGGGTGTACCTAATAAACTGTCCACTCAGTATATACTGACTATGTCAAACCTTTCTTACTGTAAAAAAAAAAACTTTTCAACCGTACATTTTTTTTTTTAAGTTTGACACAAGGCACTAGCAAAATCATCAAGTGAGATGTGAGTTTTGTAAATCTTAATGCTATAAGTACAGTATTCTAAATCCTTCTGTGTTTTGTCGCTGTATTTTTTGTTAAGTTACTGGTATGAGTAGATGTACTTATTTGATTTAGATTCTTAGTGATATTAACACTTAATTGAAGATTATTTGCAGATTGCAAATTGTACACCAGGGGGCAATGGCTGCATTAAAGATAAACTATCCGTTAATACAATACAGGGAAATTCATTTTCCAAAACGATTATAAACCAATATAACCATATTTGCCTTATCCATCCAATTACATGATATAGAACAGTGGTAAGGAGTTCAGCACTGATCAATATGAAGAGAGCCCACTCACGTAGAATCTGATCATATAGTATCAGAATAATCAGATACAGATAATCACTCTGGAAGTGAGTGCAATAGATAGCCATGTTACATTTTTCCTACAAAGGAGATGCAGCAAACCTCTCCTAAAAAAGTCTACATCGGACTTAAAAGGATGACATTCATTTAATACATCTTGAACATGGCGACTTCAGACGGAAACGGCTTTATCAAATGCTCATTGATAAAGCCGTTAATTGATTTACGGACGGTTAAGGTTTTTGGGGAAGCTGGGATACATAGTGTGTAGAAGACCGACTGTGTAACTTTGATGCGTCCATTGCCAATGTGTAAAATGTTTTTATAAATTTTCATTACTTTAAATGAACAACTTTTATATCGAATGTGAATCTAGAAGCTGGGAGGAATCCAATATTGTCGCTGGCTTACGTCGGAACGCCTTTAATCCGTGGTACTGCGCGAGGTTGATGAATTTCAAAATAAATGAAGCAGCTTTCACACCCAAGTGGTAAAGTGGCAGTTTGTTATTCTCAACGAGTTCAACGCATGTGAATGCATCCAACTATTACTTAATACTTCACAACTAATAATTAACACTTTCCCAGTTGGTTATGAGCAGGAAGTCAAGGGCAGAGAAACCCTTATGCAGTCCAAAAAGGAACTTTTTTGAGGATTAACTCCAGATACAAATTCTAGTGCCTCTTTGAGTAAAGAGCCAGCACTGTTCATGATGGTTTCAGTATTTACGATATACACTTTATACTGATCCATTTAATTCACATATATTTCACTATTATATATTATAAAAAAGTATAATTCCACCAAATTCCTGTCACAAAACAGGAAATTAAATTACTTTTGTCGTTTCTACAGAAATTGGTTTTCTTTCGAAAGTGAGAAGTCAATAGATTTAGTGCTCAATAAGCAATTTAGAAGTTTCGACAAACTTTTCCTACTTTTCTCTACAATGTTGTGTAATGTGTGTTGAGTATGAGCACATCCTATAGGCCTATACACCATTTCCCACCATGAACTTTGCATTTTCATAGTAGTCGAGTGACTCCCAACTACCAGGTGGCGCGGTTTGACTTTACAAAAACCAGGTTACCGGGATGGATTAACCAATGACGTTCAAAGATTCAACGTGTTGCCTTTAATGGCGTCCATGCTAGTTCTAGTTTAATATAGAGATGATGAGAGTCGCAAAAGAAAAATTTCCACCCTTGCTGATTTCATCTGCCCCCTCAGTCACTTTTAACCTGCAGCCGATCCTGCCTCTCTTGTGATCATAATTCGTAAAGGTAGCCTAGCTTCTGAAGATACAGACAGTCAGAGAATGTGTCACAAATTCTGCAGTGTTAGACCTGGGTTGTCATCTTGTTGATCTCAGATGGAATCTTGTTGATCTCAGGCCTCCATTTAAAATTGTTCAGTCTGAATATGTAATTGTCTCTGCACTGATAAACATCTGTTTAATCAAGATGATCACAGGTACGATGTTGGTTTCCACACAGAAGAAGCATGTTGGAATAATTCTATTCGAATGAACAATATTATCTAACTTGTAATCTATAAAGCATGTTGCTTTGTTGCTTTGTGTGACAGTAGCAACAAACTAGTTGCACTAAAAAGGATCCACCATAATACTTTGTGTGACAGTATGTTATATTACTGTAAATTGACTACATGCTCCTTGATCAAACCTTAAAACAAACGAACACAATAATATACTACCCTTCCTTTCTATACAATATTACATAATATTGTATTCTTTCAAAATATATACATTGTGCATGTAGGACGAACGTCGACTTTTGCCGCGCTTCTCCGCTAGTCCGGGTTGCGTTCTGAGCAGTCGTTCCGCAACTACAAAAAAGAAGCACAACACTGATGTGATTGGCTGACGTCCACGTTCTCCAGTCCCGAATCGAACGTAGCAGGCTGTCCCTCCCAGATATTTTCCTGTTCTGTGATTCGCTGTAACTAAGTAACAGATTGCATAGTATCAATTGGCTGTTGAACTGGTAGTGGGGTAAGGAAACGGGAAGCTCAAAGACACACGTTTACCAGTGCGTGATTGCGCTGAAACCTAGAAAAGCGAAATACCTGTACATTTGATACAAAGTAAATTAGCTATATACTTGGGATATTTTTATATGTTAATATTTTAATATTCACCCTAGATTAGTGGATTGTTAATCGGGACAAAATGGGGTGCTGGTTTTCCAAAAAATCCAAAAGAAAATCACCCGAAAAAGAACCTCCGACAACTGTAGAAGAGACCACGAACAGCAGCAGCAACGCCAACAACGTCGCCCTCTGCAGCAGTGCAACCGAGGATCCACCCAAACAGTACAGCTGGGACAAACGTGACAAGGTATGAAGGGAATTCATGAATTGACCAGGGAGACAGCTGGTTACCTAACAACACGGTTGTAGTAGCTTTAACTAACATGTAAAAGACAGATGGTTTGTCAGATTCGCGTGAAGTCAAAAAGACTATTGAGGATTTTCTCAAGTGCATGCTAGTACGCAACCTGGCTGCCTTCAAAGCAATGTAGAGATCGGCGCGATTGCTTCACTGAATATTACGTGACAGGCACGGCATTAAAAGTGTGGTTATCAAAGTGTGCTTGTGATAGAAGGGGCGGTGTGAAAATGTAGTTATACACTCATGCTCTCATAAGAGCATCTAGTAAATGTCTTCCATGTAACGATAACTTCAATACTTCCAAAAATATTACTAAAGATGGCTTCAGTATTTATGCTATTCATTTGTATCCGTAATCATATGACTTGGTTTTGTTAGCTTTTTCAGAAGGGCATCTAACTAGGTAGCTAGTCAGGGTTAACAAGGTTATGATGATTTCCCTAGAGTATTGTCCACCTACCTGGCGGGGTACAGTAGATTGAGCTCATTATCAGCTTAAAGTCAGTCCACGACACGTAACGTTTGTTTGGAAGCTAGTTGGTCATATAACTAAATGCACTGGATTAACATATAAACTGCTACAGTATAAACAGCCATCATCAGCTAAGCAGGTCACCTAGCTGGCAGATGGGTAGGGACTGTAAGACATTTACTGGAGCGGAAGAGCTGGTTAAATTTAAGGTGTCATACAACAAATGCCCTCCTACCAAACATAAAACATGTTCTCGTCACCCTCCCCTTGTAATGTAAAACATAGTCATCACATTTTCACACATAACGACTATGACCACAAATAAGTGACTGTTGCAACACTGTTTATAATCGTGGATACCAAATTTACCTCATCGGGTTAGGGGTTTGTCGACGTAAGAGAAGTTCTCTTTCCTGTCTAATTAATCTACGATCAGAGTTCACTACAGCCAGTGATCAGCTTCGAAGAAATACGATTCACCTAACATGTGAAGTGTTTTTCTGTAATAATAATGTAACACATACTCAAATATCAGTAACCATGTTTATGTTCTATTGGTTTAAAACCTTCTTAAATTGACCAGCGAACAAAGGCACAATCATATAAGCAACCAATAGTAGCTGTTGCATCTTTAGATAACCCTTATTTATACATTTCTTACTGATCTTATGGTTGCCCTGTGAGACTGGTGTTTACCCACCAGGTGCATTTTGAAACATTTGCCCGTTGCCTACTCCTGTGTGCTTATTGATCTGTCAAAATGTAAATAGAAAGTGTATTAACAGTTCAAGTTAAACAGAAGATATCACATAGTAAAACTTGCTAAATGATGAATGTAAACAAGGAAAATAATGGCTTCCCTCCCCAGTGCCCAATTAAAAAACACAACCCTCCCCAGAGCAGAACAAAGGGTTATGAAGTTGAATCCCACAAGATAATCAGTCTATCTGCCCTTGAGCAAGGCAGTTAACCCTAACTGCTCCAGGGTTACTGGGTAGATCTAGCAGTGGGATGACAGTGTTTAGGGAGTGTGCTTGAACAACACCTGTGTAGACCATGTTTGACCTTTGCATTTACTTCCTCATCCTGTTTCTGTGTGAAGATTGTAATACAAATTAATTCGCTGTTTTGTGTATTTGCATTGACTTCCCCATTTCCTGTCCCCGTGTGGAGGTTGATCCAAAGGACTTCATGCTGACAGGCCTGAAGGACGTTACGGTTGGCCGGCTGCCAGGTAAACTGAACGGACAGCAGTTTGTTATCCAGGACTGTGAAAACTGCAACATTTTTGTGTTCGACCACTCGGCCACCATCACCATTGATGACTGTACCAACTGCTGTGTTGTTCTGGGACCGGTGAAGGGCAGCGTGTTCTTCAGGGACTGTAAGGATATCAAGTGTGTGGTGGCGTGTCAGCAGTTCAGAACCAGGGACTGCAAGAAGATGGAGGTGTTCCTGTGTTGCGCCACTCAGCCCATCATCGAGTCGTCCACAGGGATGAAGTTCGGCTGCTACCAGTACTACTACCCAGAGCTGGCCTTCCACTTCAAGGACGCAGGCCTCAGTATTTTCAACAACAACTGGAGCAACGTCCATGACTTCACGCCGGTCTCAGGGGAGACCAACTGGAGCTTACTTCCGGAGGACACGGCAGTGTTGGACCATGTCCCACCCCCTGACCCTGAGTCAGAGTTTAAATTGGTCCGAGTCTCAGCAGAGGTCTCTCGCAGTATTGTTCCCTTGACCAAGGGTGGCAGACGCAAGGACAGTGAGGAATCCTGCCTGTTTGTGTTTTTTGCTGGGGACTACACCACTGCTAACGCACGGAAACTCATAGATGAGGTGAGTACAGTATGTCTTGGTGGAGAGGAAGTTACAAGTTGCACTTGCCTGTCCATTCTGTCCGTTGGCCAACATAGAAAAAAACAGATGACCAAAATAACTAATTTCCATGACGAATGAGGTTTGATTGAAACCTCTGGTCATCTTCCTGATGAGGAAATGTCTCATGATATTCACTTCCTGTACTCCGCCCAGAGAAATAGTTATTTAGAACAATAATGTTTTCTCAGTCATTTTTTAGAATGGTTCCAGAGGTTGTTTTTTTTTGGCAAAAACAATGACAGTCCTTGAGTTAGCAGCTCTGTAGAAACCAGCAGAGGGATATTGTTTGCTAATGTTGCATTTTTCTAAGAGCAATGATGAGACAAAAACAGAACTTGACGCTATTATTCTGCTGACATAAGAGTATTCCAAGCAACTGGAAACTATTCCTGTTTCTGTAGTGGCTGGGCCTAAACCCCATTCCATCACATTAATACTAGTCTATCACTGGGCCTAAACCCCATTCCACCACATTAATACTAGTCTATCACCGGGCCTAAACCCCATTCCATCACATTAATACTAGTCTATCACTGGGCCTAAACCCCATTCCACCACATTAATACTAGTCCGTCACCGGGACTAAACCCCATTCCACCACATTAATACTAGTCCATCACCGGGCCTAAACCCCATTCCACCACATTAATACTAGTCCATCACCGGGCCTAAACCCCATTCCACCACATTAATACTAGTCTATCACTGGGCCTAAACCCCAATCCATTTTTACCTGCAGTATCACTTTTCAAAGAGATATCAACCTAGGATTCCATGGCTGTTTGTGCAATGAGTGAGTCAGTCTGAAAGTCATCAGACATTCCTCTCATGTTTTCAGCCCTTCCTGACTATAAATTAGATTAGAGTTTCCGCCTTCTCTCCTGTCAGGTGGATTCCTACCTCACACTAATTTATGTTGCAATTCATGTGTGTGCTTCAGTTGTAATTTCATGTTCATATTGACATTTTAGTATGTACAGTGGATATAAAAAGTCTACACACCCCTGTTAAAATGTCAGGTTCTTGTGATGTAAAAGAATGAGACAAAGACAAATCATGTTAGAACTTTTTCCGCCTTTAATGTAACCTATAACGTAAACAATTCAATTGAAAAACAAACTGAAATCTTTGAGGGGGAAAAATAAAAAACTCACAATAACCTGGTTGCATAAGTGTGCACACCCTTAAACTAATACTTTGTTGAAGCACCTTTTGATTTTACAGCACTCAGTCTTTTTGGATTGGAGTCTATTAGCATGGCACATCTTGACATGGCAATATTTGCCCCCTCTTCTTTGCAAAAGCGCTCCAAATCTGTCAGATTGGGAGGACATTTCCTGTGCACAGCCCTCTTCAGATCACCCCACAGATGTTCAATTGGATTCAGGTCTGGGCTCTGGCTGGGCCATTCCAAAACGTTAATCTTCTTCTGGTGAAGCCATGCTTTTGTGGATTTGGATGTGTACTTTGGGTCGTTGTCGTTCTGAAAGTTGAACTTCCTCTTCATCTTCAGCTTTTTAACGGACGCCTGAAGGTTCTGTGCCAAAATTGCCTGGTATTTGGAACTTTTCATAATTCCCTCCACCCTGACTAAAGCCCCGGTTCCAGCTGAAGAAAAACAGCCCGAAAGCATGATGCTGCCACCACCATGCTTCACTGTGGGTATAGTGTTCTTCGGGTGATGTGCAGTGTTGATTTTGCGCCAAACATACCTTTTGGAATTATGGACAAAAAGTTCAACCTTGGTTTCATCAGACCATAACACATTTTCCCACATGCTTTTGGGGGACTTGATGTTTGTTTTTCCAAACTTCAGCCGGGATGTTTTTCTTTGTAAGAAAAGGTATCCCAGCTTTCCTTCCTACCCCATAGCCCATTCAAATGAAGAATACGGGAGCACACAGTCAGTACTTGCCAGAAATTCCTGCAGTTCCTTTAATGTTGCTGTAGGCCTCTTGGAAGCCTCCCTGACCAGTTTTCTTCTCGTCTTTTCAATTTTGGAGGGACGTCCAAGTTCTTGGTGATGTCTCTGTTGTGCCATATTTTCTCCACTTGATGATGACTTTCTTCACTGTGTTCCATGGTATATCTAATGCTTTGGAAATTCTTTTGTACCCTTCTCCTGACTGGTATCTTTCAACAATGAGATCCCTCTGATGCTTTGGAAGCTCTCTGTGGACCATGGCTTTTGCTCCGAGATGCAACTAAGAAAATGTCAGGAAAATCCTACTAGAACAGCTGAACTTTATTTGTGATTAATCAGAGTCACTTTAAATGATGGCAGGTGTGTAATGACTTCTATTTAACATGAGTTTGAATGTGATTGGTTAATTCTGAACACAGCCACATCCCCAGTTATGAGAGGGTGTGCACATTTATGCAACCAGGTTATTGTAAGGTTTTTATTTTTCATTTTTCCCCCTCGAAGATTTCAGTTTGTTTTTCAATTGAATTGTTCACATTATAGGTCACATTAAGAGTGGAAAAAGTTCTGACATGATTTATCTTTGTCTCATTCTTTTACATCACAAAAACCTGGCATTTTAACAGGGGTGTGTAGACTTTTTATATCCACTGTAAGTATTCTCTCCCCTTTTTTCTCTCCCCATTTTTCACAGTTCACATTATAAAATGGGACTGAAATTGATTTCATTGTGGGTTTTTTTGGTTATAATTTTGTGAACATTCTCCACAAAATATTTAGTAATCACAGTGGAAGAACAATTTTGTATATCAATTAAAAAGTAAATACTGAGTGAATCAATGTTGGCCCATCTAATTGTAATACATGTCAGTCTTCTTGGGGTAGTGTCAAAATGCTTTGCCTACCAGGATTGTTCAATGTTCTTCCATATTGTTTTCAAAAGTTATTTTTTAAAGTCAAGACTGTAACTTTGCCACTTGGAGACATTTACTGCATTCTGGGTAAGTACCTATAGATTTGGCCTTGTGTTGTTAATTATTGTCCTGCTGAGAGGTGAATTCCTCTCCCACTGTTTGGCCAAGGTGCTAGGCTCTTTCTCTTCATTAGTATTTACCATTGACAAGTATCCCCCAACAAGAGGCAGCCACCACCATGCTTGACAAATAGAAGGCAGTTACTTAGTAATGGGTAGTTTGGGATTTTCACAAACAAAGGCTTTGAATTTAGGCCCACAACGGTATAGTAGGAGAGAGTAGACAACAGTCGTAGAGTGAAGTCAGGGAGGTCTGTGTCTGATAGCTGCAATTGTTGAGAAATGTGCAGTGACCTTTTGTCCCATGGTGTTGCTAAATTAATTTGGTTGACATGTAGGTTGCATGTCTGACTTTTGATCCCCGTAATGCAACACAGCTTGGGGCAACATCTTGACAAAAGTGATTTGTTGATTGTGACCATTGGGCCAGTCCAAAAGGCAACATCTATGTGTTATTGATTGTGACCATTGGGCCAGTCCAAAAGGCAACATCTATGTGTTATTGATTGTGACCATTGGGCCAGTCCAAAAGGCAACATCTATGTGTTATTGATTGTGACCATTGGGCCAGTCCAAAAGGCAACATCTATGTGTTATTGATTGTGACCATTGGGCCAGTCCAACAGCAATGTGTTATCTTGGGGGTGTGAGGAGCAGCTTCCTATCCAGATGTGGGTTAGTTAGTGATAGATAAGATGTTGCTTTAGATAGCCTTTACCAGACATTTGTTTTAGTTATCGTCATCATCATGCATTTACATAAAGTAATTTCCCACACACTTTAATCCAAAGCCACTTATAGTAAAGTGAGTGCAGACATTTACAACAGCCTCACATAGGCATCAAACTCACTGTTGTATGACTATTTCTGTCCTCACTGCAGGCCATTGGGAGAGGATTTGTGCTGATCCAGACCAAGGAAGTGTCCATGCGCCCTGAGGATGTCAGCCGGGTTTTCCAGAACAACGCAGAAGGACTCACAGAGTGGATCACCAAGGGTGAGAAGACCGTTCCTAGGTGCTGGTCGTACACTATAGGCGTGTTCACACTGCACCTTAGCCCAGGGCTAAAAGCTTCCTAAGCCCTGGGCTAAGGGCCTCCTAAGCCCAGGGCTAAGCAAGTGTTCACACTTGCGTATTTTGAAGTGGGCTAGCACCACCCTTAGCCTGAGGCTAGCTGGCCCTGCTCCGGAGCAGGGTTAGCAGCGACCTTTCCCCAGAAACACGGTGCCAAAATAACCAGTGTGAAACGGGGTCAAGAATAAAACCATAGAACGTTTATTGTCCAATCACAAAACCTGCCCTTTCACTTAATTTACATACGCTGTTGACACGCGTTTTTACTAACAGCTCCTGCTTTGGTCCTTTCACTCTGCAAACTTTTGTCGTTTTATTATACCTGCCAAATCGTAGCGAAGTAGTTATTGCAGCTTTCTGTGAACGTAAATCTAGCAAATAAGTCGAAAGAATGAAGGTTGACTAACGTTTTTTAGCCTGGGGCTAAGATAGCCCAGGGCTTAGAACAATGCAGTGTGAAAAGGCCTTATATTAGGAAAAGGCCATTTGGTATGACTAGTTCACTGTGATGTCTAATAACATTTTGAAACAAGCTTTTTGCTTCTTGTCACAGGCCCAGTCACGGCCCTGGAGCTGAATGGAGAAGGAGTGGTGGAGGCCTGCAAGGGCATCGCCAGTGAAATGTTCAGTGCAACCAAGGTAGTAGCATTTGACAATACCAGATATGTCAATGTTGAACAACTGTATTGTAATTAAATGAAAGTGGCATAAAATAATGAAATATTACCTGTAAGTGGAGAAAATAACTTTCTGTCCTATTAGAGTAAATAACTTTTTTTTCCCTGTACTATTCTCTGCAGGTTTTTGTTTCAGACTGCAAAAGTACTTCCTCCCGGGATGTGGACAACTTCTTCAACTTTGCAGACATGCAGATGGGGTTGTGATTGAATCACTGAAGTATTATCTAAACAAATTGCACCACTGATTCATTTTAATATGTTTTAACTTTAGCATTGGCAGTATTGAGACATGCTGTATCAGGTAGGAGAGGTTAATCAACAGATTAACTAGAGGTCATCAGCCACTCTTTCAGAACCACCATATACATTAAATCACTGTTGTATTAAATGTGGTCCTTGGGCCCTAAGGCTGGGTATACATGATTGACTACATCAGCTGTGTGTGTGTGTGTGTGTGTGTGTGTGTGTGTGTGTGTGTGTGTGTGTGTGTGTGTGTGTGTGTGTGTGT
>JACXGI010020193.1:0-11343 GCA_016801175.1 Esox masquinongy | reverse complement strand
GGTCAACATTACAGCCTCTTCTAATACTACACACAGGAAACACCAGAACCATACCATCTGGGTCAACATTACAGCCTCTTCTAATACTACACACAGGAAACACCAGAACCATACCATCTGGGTCAACATTACAGCCTCTTCTAATACTACACACAGGAAACACCAGAACCATACCATCTGGGTCAACATTACAGCCTCTACTAATACTACACACAGGCGGACCTGCGGACATGCCCAGTTGCACACAAAAATGAGTGCAAGTGCTGGTGTTCTCCCCCGTACCCCCTCACCCCCCCCGGCGGCGGTGGCCGGAGACAGTTGGGGTGTTTTCTGTGATGTAGCCAGGTAAACATTTCAAAGCCATTCTTTACACTAATTACCCAACTCTCCTTTTCAAATAAACGTTGCACAACACACGGGAGCAAATGCTTTGCCAGCTAATGAGTAACCAAATTATTAAATTACTACTTCCACTGAAATGAGGTCATAGGTCACAGAACAAAGAAGGTAAAGGTCTACATTTCAGGTGTCTCTCTATTCTCTACATAAAGGGCCCTGGTTAAAAGTGCACTAAGTAGGGAATAGGTAAATAGATGAAGACTGGAGTAAGTTCAATCAGAAATGTTTAGGAAGGGGAAATACCAAGGCCAGATAACAGGACTGGAGAGATTAGACGTCTTAGAAATTAGAACAAGGTGACCTGGAGAAACCACAGCCAGGCAACAAAAGGAGAAAGTTAATCAGTGAACCTGCCCTGGCTGGCTCATAGAATGGGGCCTCTCTCTCTTCATTGAACCTGCCCTGGCTGGCTCATAGAATGGGGCCTCTCTATCTTCAGTTAACCTGCCCTGGCTAGCACATAGAATGGGGCCTCTCTATCTTCAGTTAACCTGCCCTGGCTGGCTCATAGAATGGGACCTCTCCATCTTTAGTTAACCTAACCTGGCTTAGTGTCCAGCAGAGTGAGGCCTTATTGTATTGTGTCACAGGCTTCTGCAACCAAAAAACAATGCTACTTCATTTTTCTCCAAAGTCCAGTTGTTTGCAATTCGCCAGGATTGAGCTTGCAAGCTAATTAACTACCCCAAGGAGTCGCTGGAATGTGACAATGTGACAAAATGTACATTTTTGTTTTTGGGATAAAAAAAATTCAGATTTTGTGGCTATGGAATCTGGTGTAAAGCCAGGTTTAGAAAGCGCTAGCTCTCTGTGCCTACTGAGTCCCAGCAGACACCTGTCCTGACAGACTGGCTGGTCTTAATGAGGTGGGCAGCCTTCTCCCTTTCCTTCATTATACTGTCTCACCTCAGGTCAGTGACTTCACATACAATAAACCCACAGAGCCTAATGGGACCTGACCAATCACAACCCAGACAACTGGCCCCTCACAACCCAGACACCTGATGACTCACAACCCAGACAACTGACCAATCACAACCCAGACAACTGACCAATCACAACCCAGACAACTGACCACTCACAACCCAGACAACTGGCCACTCACAACCCAGACAACTGACCAATCGCAACCCAGACAACTGACCACTCACACATTTACATTTTTTTGTATTCAAGTAATTCAAGACTCCTATCCTGATCCTTGCAGTAGCACATTTTCATACTGGCCTCCCGTTGGAATCAAACCTACAATCCTGGCATCACAAATGCCTTCTAATACCAGATACATGTGACACCAAACCCAGGAAACTGGCCAATCCCAACCTAGTGAACTGACCAATCCCAACCAAGGGAACTGATGTCAAATGAAGGTCTGCAAACTCAATCCCAATCAACTAGATCTACTTGCACTCTACCATTTAATTTAACCTGCAGAATCAAACAGGTCTAATAGAACCTTTTTACTTGATTTAGCCTGAAGGTCTACTAAAACATTACCACTTCCTGCAGAATCAACCATGTCTACTAGAACATTACAACTTCCTGAAGAATCAACCAGGTCTATCAGATTATTATTATTATTACTTTATTCGTCCTGCAGAACTATATTTTCGCCAACAGATAGAGAAAATCTTTGAACTGTGGTCGTCACAGGCGGGGGACTGCAAACAAAGCAAAAGCAGCACTTCAATCACATGTACAGCCCGGAAAGAAGTCGGCTGTGTTGTGTGAGAGGTGTGAAACTAAGCCTCCCCATGTGTGTCCTGCATGCTCCGTCACCCTACCTGACTTGACACTGCAGTGCACGTGGGCCTTGGACTCGTAGTAGACCCAGTCGAAACCGGCCTCCACAGCCAGTCGGGCCAGCATGGCGTATTTGATCCGGTCCCGGTCCGAGGTGGTGATGTCCACGGCTCTGCCCTCATAGTGGAGGGAGTCCTCCGAGTGGTGGCCGTCCTCATCCCAGCCCTCCGTCACCCTCAGCTTCACCCCTGGCCACATGTTCATCACGGAGATAGCCAGAGAGTTCAGCTTGTCCTTACAGCGCTGTTGGTGCGGGAGACGGGGTGTTGGGGGGTTTCAGATAAGAAAGAAACAAGCACCATTGTGACCAAATGCTTGCTAAGTGGAAAAAATGGTGGACAGTTACACAATGGAAGTGGTGCGTGAGAGACCTACATGTACTGGAATTTGACATGTAATACACAAAACGAAATGATGAAGGGACATCTGGCTGTGGAAACACTTGGTACAAAGGCCGTTGAACATGAATCGTAACTGTCACAGGTTCTCAAAAGAAAAGTGTAATTCACATCTAACATATTCAAAACGCTAAACGGAACATTTTCCCCCAAGTGTATACCTCTCACTAGAGACAGTGGTGTTTACGTAATCTAGGCCAGCTTTGGTATTGCTTTTAAGACAAGAGATCTAAAAAGGCATTGAGTATAGGTAAGTAAACACGCGAACAAGTCAAATGTGAAACATAATGGCACGTGCGTAATTTCACCACACTCAAGTGTTGGGGAGAATTAATTTAAACGAGGGATATTGAACATATTATAAAAACTATTGTTTATAAGTTGAGTAACTAATATTTGTACATTTTATGATCTATAAAATTCAAACCGCGACCGTCGCCCTCAACAAGCTATAACTAACCCTTCATAACGCGATGAGAAGAGCGCATCTGTTAAGGCGTCCACGTGGGTCCAAATGCATTTATTAAACTGGAGACGAGTTGGCAAATCTTACAATGTAAAGGTTGTTTATAATATGACAATATAACCTACATTTAGAGGGGTGCCTAGTTATAACTTATTATGAAGCTTATTACATAATTGCCGTATGTCCGTAAAAGTCTACAGGAATCAGCTCAACTATAACAGAGATCAAAGCGGTAAAAATAAAGTTTCAATTTGGCAAACGGTTTAAACTTTTTACAAAGCACAAACCGAACAGCTTAAATAAATTAGTTCTAATGCCACTGGCTCACCCCAAAACATATGTCAAAGTGGAATTAATAAAAACCTGAGGTGTCTTTAAAACCATATACATTCGGGTTACCTGGGTCATGAGCCGATCCGCAGCCGTGTTCTCCTCATCCTTAAATATTATATCAGGGTTATAGTTCGGTGTTAGCTCTTTAAATCGTTCCGAATTTCTCGTTATTTTCCCTTCGTGTCTGCCGCTGGCACCCAGTGTCTTCTCCGCAACGTTTGGGCTGAACTGCTTATAAGCAAGGGGTGTGAGCTTCTTCGGCGGACGTCTCTTGCCGTGTCCCCTCCCCGGCCCACAACCCTCAGTTACAGTTGCGAGAAGCAGGGTGCAGACGATTAGGATCCCTAGAAGCACGGAGAGCCGCATCCCACCCAGGCCGGCGGGGCCGGGCACTCCAACGCGGAGTGGGAAGGCGGCACAGGTCGCCGTGGTTTCACTAGCTACCCCCTCCCCCCGGATGCTCCTTGTTCCCCCCACGGGGTAAGGTATGGGGGGCAGGGGTAAGAATATGTGATATTGTGTCAGCCTGTCCACGCCATCTTCCGTGCGCAAAGCAACTGTCCGTGAGAGACAAGAAATACAGTCATTAAGCCGAATGCGTTGTATGGAACCGGCGGCGGGTAAGTTCGGCGTTTCCTGCGTCCGTGTCTCTTGTTGTCCAAACGGCACGGAGTAACTGTAACTTCTTTCTCCTCTTCGGGACCCACAAGATATGGGCATGCAGTTAAGTCCGTTTATTTAAACAAACAGGTTCAAAGTCGATCGTCTGTTGTGAACAGTGGTCATAGATTGTCTTCCTGATGCTGCGGTTTGCCGCTGAAGAGCTGTCAATGTCAAAAGAGGAGGAACGCCGCGGCTGGCGTTTCTCCTTCGTGTCCGTTTGTCTCTGGCTCCGACGGCTCCCTCTCTGTGGCGCACACTGCCGCTTTGCCTTTCCCGTTGAATTGGGAAATTTGAGTGATCCGAGGGATCAGTTGCCACTCGCGACCGCACCCTGCCAGGCCTGCCCTTCTATCCTTCCCGCCACTCCGCCCAGCAGGTCACCCACTTTTCAACCACCTCAGAAATGCCCGTCAGGACGAACGTTCATCATCACTTCGTGGCTCTGTGTAAAGTGGCAACTCGCGGAGCAGAGGAGCTTTAACGCTGTGGTCTGTACCCTGTATGCCTATATTGGGACCCTATGTAGCCTTATGGGGTCGGGCCAGAAAGTAGTGCCCCGTGAAGGGAACATAGCGATTTGCAGATGCACAACACACCAGGCCAGAGGTCGACTCTGAATTGACCTTGTCCCAGCCTATAGTGCATTTGGGCAGAAGTGTCTGGGATCGAGGCTAGATTGAACGTATCCCAATTTCATGAGTTCTTATTGGTGTCACCGGATTGCAATTCAAATGCGTCATTATCAAGGGCAGTGAGGATAAGAGCATGCTCAGTTATTGAAAAAATATTGTTGTCTTTTTGCTTGGATAGAATTTGGGGTCTTGAATGTAAAACCAAATAAATGAATTACCAAACATGACTAGAAGGGCCATTTTGCAGAGTGTAGGAGCAGTATAGATATATACAACATTGCAATATAACCTGCTGTTAGCTCAGTTTCACACTGAGTTGAACTCACAGTAAAGATCAATATTTCCACTGAGGTGCCGGGACATTGAACAGTTTTGACTGCATAGATCGGGAACTGCCACACAAGGGCGGGAGGTGGCAGAAACACCTTTATTCACCAATGTACATTCACACGCACTCAAACTCCTAGGGTTGCAATAGTGCAGCTAGTTGTAGGCAACATGGAGAGACAGAAAACACCAAGCCTTTGCCAATTTGTCATACAATGATATACCAGATGAGGCCCACACACCGTAACAGCGCATTGCCAAGTTGTCATGTCAAAGTAGCCTTTATGACAGAGCTGGTTGATACCAGAATGTATGGGCTTTCACTGGCACATAGAACCGCTCTCAGCACAACTTCAGTCTCCCAAATAAAGCTTTGCTGGGAGGTATGAAATCAAAGCAGCCGATCAACAAACCAAACCAGTGCTCTCAGTACCAGAAACAGTTCTCGGCCGTGGTGACGACAAGCCGTCATGAATGAGAAAAGCAAAACACAGAAGTCCACCAATCAGACGCCAGGGCCTTACTCTTAAAGCGTCTTGACTCGGCAGTGCTGATCTAGGATCTGTTTTACTGTGTCAGTAATAATGAATTAGATTCCATGGACTGGGAGGGACCTGAATCCAGATCTGCACTCAGAGACGCCGACCAGCCCAGGCTTCAGTTGGAAGTCTCTGAGCACAGGAATCTCTTGTGGATTAACAAGAAAATCAATGACTGCTTTTACACGGAGCTTAATACGGCCTTGATAAACAGGAATCTCTCCACATTCACGCGAACACACACACACACCACTGCAATGAATGACAGGAGATAGGAACATAGACTGCTGACTATTATTAGGAAGATATTCCACAGGAAAGAACCTCTCGTTCTGAATACATGGTCATATGCATAAACAGACAGAGGGGTGACTGTGTTTCTGTCTGCAGAAACAGATGGAGAGACAGACAGCCTCACAGACAGACAGACACACAGGCAGACAGACAGACAGAGAGATGCAGATAGAGAGAGAGAGAGAGAAAGAAAGAGATACAGCCTGTAAAGAATTTAATGAGACTGAAGTGAGACTGGTAGAAAATATATCTGTGACACTCACCCAACTGTCTGCTCAATCTTTTTATAAGGCATGAAGCAGAACCTCTCCGAATTAGCTCCTCAAATATTTGCCAGCCTAAAAAAAACACAAAAAAAGCCAGTGGTTTCTTACTTGTTTCGAAAGCAGGCTCCTTTACATCAACTGAACAGTTACAGCTTTGGGGGTTTAGTTTGGTTTATTTTTTATTATTTCTTATGCAAATACCATAAAATATTTTCTCAGTCCAGTTTTTCATGTCCCGTTTTGGAACAGAGACATTAAAGAGGAAGAGGGGGAGGAGAGAGAGGTTAAAAAGAGAGAGAGGTTAAATAGAGTGGTAGAAAGAGAGTTGGAAAGAGTGAGGTGGGGAGAAAGATGTGGAGAGGAAAAGACAGAAAAAGGTGTGGAGAGCGATTCACAGAGAGAACTGAGATTCACAGAGAAAACAGAGATTCACAGAGAAAACAGAGATTCACAGAGAAAACAGAGAGATTCACAGAGAAAACAGAAAGATTCACAGAGAAAACAGAGAGATTCACAGAGAAAACAGAGATTCACAAAGAAAAAAGAGAGATTCACAGAGAAAACAGATATCGACCAGTCCACCAGATAACAACGTGCAATAAAAAATATAATACATTCCCAGAAGCTACTTTGAACTGATACTTGCATCAGATTTAAATGTATAGCAGTTAAACCACTGGTAAACAATAATTTCTAAGCTCCTGTCAGATGACATAGAGGTCGGTTCCCCAACATAATATATATGTGATCTCCCACCCTAGGTGTATGTGATCTACCAACCGAGCTGTATGTGATCTATCAGCGTAGGCGTAGGTGATCTCTCACCTTACTGTAGGTGATCCACCACCCGAGGTGTATGTGATCTCCCACTGTAAGTATATGTGACCTATGACCGTTGGTGTATGTGATCTCCCAACTTAGATGATCTACCACCCGAGGTGTGTGTGATCTACCACCTGAGGTGTATGTGATCTACCACCCGATGTGTATGTGATCTACCACTCGAGGTGTGTGTGATATACCACCCGAGGTGTATGTGATCTACCACTCGAGGTGTATGTGATCTACCACTCGAGGTGTGTGATCTACCACCCGAGGTGTATGTGATCTACATCCCGATGTGTATGTGATCTACCACTCGAGGTGTATGTGATCTACCTCCCTAGGTGTGTGATCTACCACCCGAGATGTGCAGAAAAGCTCCGACAATCCATTCTGGCCACTGGGGTTTTAAAGTCCGTTGGAGGACTTCATCATAAACAACAAGCAGATGTCGGGGATCTATATATCAATCTATATGTCCTGCCCTGCATGCAGCAGTGGGTCTTAACCTTGATATGTTATTGTACATTCAGTGACATCTTCCTCTGCCCAAACCACCTCCTCATGTGCAACTAATAATTAGGCCGATGTTCTTAATATATCTTCCCTAGTACCTCCAGTGGATAGGCCAAGAATACTTTCCTCACAGCTTAGCTTAGCACGGGCGGCGACAGCTCACAACCAGGTATGATTCACTCAGCGTCAACTACAAGTCTTCTTCCAGTCCTCACACGCCAACATGTTTTCCTTCCGAGAGATCACTCTTCACAGATCTTCAAAGATCACAGAGACACAATTACAGAGTGGCTGGATGTAGTCCCACGGACTGTGTCCTCCTCTCTGGTGGCAGTAAATAGAGACACGGCTGGTTCTCTGCACACCAGATCTGCCTATTGAACTTGGCCGTTGACAATGCCTCTGAAGTGGTCAGATCTCTCCTGCTCCCAAGAACAGAAGAGGACCGCGCCACCACGTCCTTAAGAAGGGCCGCTAAGTCAGACCAGAGTCTCCTCAGTGGGGGGGGGGGTGCTGTCCCAAATGACACTCTATTCTCCACACAGCGCACTGCTTTTGCCCTAGGCCTCCACAGGGACTAGCAAGCCTATGCAGGGAGCAGTGTGCGATTTGGGAGTCGCCCACTGTCAGCCCTGCCTGTGGATGGCAGTGGTTCATACAGCCCAGGCAGCCACCAGCCAGCCACCAGCCCCCATCCTTTAAGCAGAAGCCCATTGATGTTACTAAGAGTTATTAATTTGCCCTGGGACATAAGAGGAGAGAGGGGACGCCCAGGCCAAGACAGAGGAGGATGGGTTACGGGTTAGGATGCCTTTCAAATAATGCCAGCCGGAGGAGCGGACTTCTGCTTTCATCTGCCGTCAGCCAGGGTGAGTCGGGCCCTCTTGGGTTTTAGATGGGCACCGGGGTTACCCGCGGCAACCCACCACGGACTAACCAAAAGCGGGAAAGAGAGAGGACGAGAAGAGGGAAAAACATAAAAAGAGAGAGTGAGATGAAGAGAGAAAAACATAAAAAGAGAGTGAAGGCATGGCATAGCTCTGCTATTAGCTAGTAAACAACTCTGTTTTTAGTTGTTTTCTTCTCTGGAATGGGTTTTATGTGGGCCGTGGTCGATGGGATGGTCAGATGGTGTGATCTGTGTTGTGAGTAATTTGCTCTCCTTAAGGTAATGTCACAGCCACTTCAGCCACTTCCTGGTTTTGTTATCCCTACGGACCTCCGGGAAACCGTTGGCTAAAGCCTTGACAGTACCTCATGATACCGTTGCATTACTTCACACAACGGTGACTAATACCTTAGTTTGTGGTCCTCTAAGAGCTGTTTTGTTGTTTTTCATCCCCCTTTTGCACTGGTTCAATCGCAGAATTCCTAGTCGCCTCAGTTCATATGAGCCAGTTTCTCACTCACCTTTTTTGTCACATTTATTCAGATCAATTCACGTGTGTCACATGCCCTCTGCCAACAGAAGTGGTAGAGTAGCACAAGCGCTGAAATGCTAATTTGCAATAGAGAACTAAGGAAATCGCTCCATCCGGGCGCGGGACCGGCAGGATGTTGGCGCGTCCAATCACAGAGGCGGGGTGTCTGCAAGCTCAGTCATGGTTGTCAGTCGGGAGCACACGATCTACTAGTGTGTACGTTACGGTAAACGCTTCCTTGTTAAGCGAGCGGCATGGTACGAAGAGAAATGTTTGTCGCGTTGTGCATCAGAGGGCATATATCGATCTTTGACTCTCTGCCCAGATTGGGCAAGACCATAATCAGAAATTGCGTAGGAGTTAAAATAGGGCAAAAAAAAAAAATCCTGACAACAAACAAACTGAAAATATTATTTCGGAAGGAATTATTATTCAGTGTTTTTGCTATGGAACAACTCTTAACTTTTTAATGGATTTTCGTTATTCTGCAACATTATATCAAGGCAGGGGTGTAGGAGTGAGTTTTACATTGGGGGTAACACATTTCATATCATTTGCTAAGTGTTTTTATTATTGGGGGTGGACCATTTTCCTGCTTCTAACATTTTGGGGGACATTGGCCTGTCCCCCCTGCTCCCACATCCATGCTCTAGGTTTTAGTGGGGGAGGGGCTGAATGACCTGATGGCATAAACCTTACTCCAGTCTTACCTCGCTCTCCCAGACTGCGAAAGTTCTGAATATCGACAGACAGTCCAAAAATGAGTTCCCCACTTTTTTTAGCAGGGATCCCATTTTTTAAGATGTTTTATGGGCTCACGCTCTGTACATTGCTAAATTTATATGGTCTGATGTATCTCACTTGGTGTGAACATGACACTTGCAATACCAGGGTTGAGGGTTCAATTCCCGTAAGGGACCAGTATGACAATGTTTGCTGTCATTACTATGATTTATTCTGGTTAAAAGTGTCTGCTAAAATACATAAATATAATAATTAACTTTATATTCTTTGTTATATTTTTATCACTGTTGAACCAATAAATAAAATAATTGAAATGAATTCTCATGAACAGATAAAGAGGAATCTGCACTGAAAAACTTAAAATAAAGTAAGGTTTCACATTTTTGGTCATTCTTGTTGTTCCCCTTTAATCTGTTCAGGTGACTGGAATGGGACCATGCCGTCATATACCTGGGGTGTCCCTTCCATCACTAGCAGCCCAGGCGTTTGAGTGGTTTAGGTTTTAGGCCATTCATCCAAAGCCGGAGTAGATGGAGAGACAGGCGGGGGGAAAAAAATAAGACCAGAGATGTATAAAAGGAGAAGCAGCTAAAAGCGTCCCGAGCTAGCCGGCTGCAAAGAAAACAAAGCTGGGCCCAGGGGATCGGCACACGGCTGGACGGCTGCTGGTAAGTGTGGATCTGAGTAGCCACAGCCTTGCGCCCCGCCCTCCGTTCCAGTCAGTCTTCTCTCATGTCTTCTTCCTGGCACCCAGGAACGAGGGTTTTTGTCATCCCAGGTGAACTCTAGAATGGGAATAGTTTAATTCTCGATTTCCATTGATTCTGCACTTGGTACAATGTAAATATGTGTTTATAGTGCTGCCAAATGATCAATGATATGCATTGCACTAGTATGCACATCTATACATCCCACTTGTAACATACATTATACTTAATACTTGTAAACTTTCTGCCCTCTTCTATTTGCACTTCTTAGATGCCAACTGCATTTTGTTATACTGTACTTGTACTGCTCAATGACAATAAAGTTGAATCTAATCTAATGTGACCATACTGTGCCTTTTTCCAGAAGAGACCAAAGTTGTTAGATTGTGGAATCTTTTTTTTTTCATTTTGGTGTACATACAGTGGATATAAAAAGTCTACACACCCCTGTTAAAATGCCAGGTTTTTGTGATGTAAAAGAATGAGACAAAGATAAATCATGTCAGAACTATATGCCACGTTTAATGTGACCTATAATGTGAAGAATTCAATTGAAAAACAAACTGAAATCTTCGAGGGGGAAAAATAAAAAAATAAAAACCTCACAATAACCTGGTTGCATAAGTGCGCACACCCTCTTATAACTGGGGATGTGGCTGTGTTCAGAATTAACCAATCACATTCAAACTCATGTTAAATAGAAGTCATTACACACCTGCCATCATTTAAAGTGACTGATTAATCACAAATAAAGTTCAACTGTTCTAGTAGGATTTTCCTGACATTTTCATAGTTGCATCTCAGAGCAAAAGAAATGGTCCGCAAAGAGCTTCCAAAGCATCAGAGGGATCTCATTGTTGAAAGATATCAGTCAGGAGAAGGGTACAAAAGAATTTCCAAAGCATTAGATATACCATGGAACACAGTGAAGACAGTCATCATCAAGTGGAGAAAATATGGCACAACAGAGACATTACCAAGAACTGGACGTCCCTCCAAAATTGATGAAAAGA
>JACXGI010020192.1:0-11343 GCA_016801175.1 Esox masquinongy | reverse complement strand
AAAATCTATGGGGTATTGTGAAGAGGAAGATGCGATACGCCAGACCCAACAATGCAGAAGAGCTGAAGGCCACTATCAGAGCAACCTGGGCTCTCATAACACCTGAGCAGTGCCACAGACTGATCGACTTCATGCCACGCCGCATTGCTGCAGTAATTCAGGCAAAAGGAGCCCCAACTAAGTATTGAGTGCTGTACATACTCATACTTTTCATGTTCATACTTTTCAGTTGGCCAACATTTCTAAAAGCAAAATGTTGGCCTTTTTTTGTATTGGTCTTAAGTAATATTCTAATTTTCGTAGATACTGAATTTGGGATTTTCATTAGTTGTCAGTTTTAATCATCACAATTAAATGAAATAAACATTTGAAATATATCAGTCTGTGTGTAATGAATGAATATAATATCCAAGTTTCACTTTTTGAATGGAATTACTGAAATAAATCAACTTTTTGATGATATTCTAATTATATGACCAGCACCTGTAGTGCAGGTTCACCCCCGCACGCAGCTTCAAGGAGAGGAGACGGTGGGGCAGGAGAGCATGCCTGGCTCACCGTGGCATTTGCGGTTGATGTCGATTGGCGTTGTTTCTGTTCTGGCACCACCTGTTAATGTCTCATTCTGGAAGCTGTTAGATTGATCCACATTATTTTCTGGCACACACTCCTTTTCCTCCAGATGTCTTTTCTTGAAAAAACTAGCGAAACGACATTTGATTTGCCATTGCTAGAAATACTACATTACATTAGCTGGAGTCAGTTCGAATAAGCCTGCCTGGTAGATAGGTTTAGCCACGTTGCCAGGTTGCTGAGGTAAACCTGGTCTGAAAACAATTCAAAAGTAACGAGTAGGGGGAAGACAATAGAAAGATCATATACATAACTGACAAAACTGCTGTTGTTACATTTAGTAGCCTGCATTTGTTGCTACTACGTGTTAGATAGCTAGCTTACGTATTAGCTGAATAGCTAATAGGTACTACTACTACTATTATTTTAAGCTCAGTCTGGTTATATAAATTTGTTTATCACAGGAAAAAGACGAGTACATATGAAACGATCTGCTGCTGCTATCCAAGGCCAAGGGACAATAATTAAGTTCATGAAAAGGTTACAGTTTGTAGCTGGTCAGTTTGTTAAATTATGACTGATGACTGGTGTCGTTAGTTACGTTGACATTTGTAAAACATTTCAAAACCTAGCTAGCTAAAAATTCCAGTCGTCCATATGGAAAATATAAATAATTTGGCGAACCATAACAAATGCATGACCACTATTAATGCACTAGGATAATTCGCTAATGATTCTAGCACCAACAAAACTGTCTCGCAGACAGCCATCATGGTGCAGTTAGATAGAAACTGCTAGGATAGAGTTAGTAGGAAGAGTGCAACACATAGTGACGTGATACAGTAGAATCTGATGGATGGGATGGGAATATCATTTTTTATAAACACCTTGTTGAAGTGAGCTGTTGAACAATTTAATAATTGATTATAACGTTTTATTCTGTAACTATAATTGTTACATGCCTTGTCCATCTGGATAAGTGTCTACTAAGTTAGTGAAATATATGTGAATGTTTACATTTATCTTTTGTCAACAAAGCATAAAAGTAGGACACAGATGTTGACTTCACAAATTCAGGAAAACCTCAGACTGGTCCCCAAGAAAGCAAGCAAGTTTATTTATATAGCATAATTCATACATAGAAGCAATTCAATGTGCTTTACATAGAAAAAGAAGAAAATGTAACAATACAATTGCATAAAAACAAATACTCAAATGAAAACATCAAAACAATATCATCATAATAAAACATAGAATAAGAAAATAGAACTAGAATAAAAACGGGATAAAAACATAGGAAGCCATAAAAGCTGTAAGGCTAAACAGTGCGGTTAAGTTTAAGTGCTCGGTCATTGGCAAGTGAAAAGAGAAGTGTTTTTAACCTGGATTTAAAATTTGATACATTTGGGGCACGTCTAAGATCATCTGGTAGTTTATTCCAATTGTGTGCAGTATAACTGTTAAATGCCGCTTCTCCATGTTTGGTTTGGACTCTGGGCTCTACTAGCTGAATTGTGTCCATGGATCTAAGAGCCCTGCTCGGTGTATATTCTTCAAACATATCAGAAATGTATTCGGGGCCTAAACCATTCAGAAAGGCCCCTGATATGTCCCAAATTCTGCCTCACCACACTTGGACCTGTGGTGTCTCATCTGCTGTAAGCACTTTCATTTGGAACTGTCCCTTAGCTGTCCCCCTGACCTGGAGTTGGCAATAGTATATAGCTACTTCCCTCTCCTTACTGCGGGATAGCAGTGCTTGTCAGCTGAGAGCCAACATATTGTGTTGTTTTGTTGCTCTCCCTAATGACTCTATTAAATTGATATCCAGATGGTTATTACCAAAGTATTATTTGTTCTGTACTCTTGGCTGCTCTCTTACTGAAATATAAATAAGTGGGATGAATGACATTGGCCATAGTAGCTATCATCTGTGACTTGATACAGATGCAGCAGTCAGTGGGGAATAATTTCAATACGACAATCTTAGATTGTTAATTCACACCTACTTGCCATTGCCTAATATCACAGTTACCTCCAGAGTGGGACCAATACTACGATGTTAATGTTGCACAATTCAGAACTGGGAAAAAAAAGAAAAATTATGACATTTGTGATTTCAAGGATGTTACCCAACATTCTGAATTCAGAGTTGTATTATTATAAAAAAAATTGTTTACAAGTTCCTGTTAGGGTTAGGGGCTTGAAAGCATTGACGTTTGAAGTCTAACATTTCCCAGTTCCCGATTGCAGGTTATTTAGGCCATGGCATGTCCAATACTAAGGTATTTCTTCCTCACCCTTTCAAATAACCAACACTTTCTTTACAAACTTTAAGATAGCCAGTGTATAATACAGCTCTTGCTTCTCTATAGAGTATCCACCATCTTTGGTGTAGTTCAAGGTTTCAAGTAGTGTTACAAAGCATAGCTGCAGCTGATGGACAGGATTCACAAACGTCTGTTGGCAAATTAATTAGATCAAGCTAGCTATGTAGCCTATTAAATCTTTCTTCATACATAACTAAAAACAACATGTTAAGTTCTTTCTGTATAAAATTACTAGCCATCTAGCCATTTTGTGCAGAAAGCTTCATCAAGCATAGATATTCAATTTCCTACCTCATAACTTAGGTGTACTGTACTCTCTTTTTAGTCTTATAGCGGATGCTCTTATCCAATGTAACTAACAGTCAGTGAATTCATGTTAAGATATGTAGCTAGGTAGGAGCACCACACAACCCAGTAATAGGAAGGACATACTGTATAAAGTATATTTATTCAATGAAGTAGCTATCAGAAAAGTTAGTGCTAGAAGAAAGAAAAATAACATATCAAGTCAGCTAGATAGACACGATAGCTATTCTAATTAAGTTAGAATAGCTAGCTTGTCTTACTATATAGCTAGCTGACATGCCTGTTTGCAAGGCTGGCAGGTTTCAGAAAGCAAGCATTTACTAAAATCTGGACAGTGAGCCTCAAACCTCCTCATAACCACCCAGCTATCACGCATCATCACCTACACTACTATTTTGGGGCCTCCTGACATTTTCTGTGGGTAATGGGTAATAACCCACCTCTGGGTTGATCCTCCTGTGTGAACTGTCATTTGTAGGGTTTGGGTCTTTCAGACAGCCCTGTCCAGTGCTGTGATGCATCTGCCAGCAGCACGTCAACCTGGAGCGTTTTATTAGCATATCTGCAGTCAGTCTATCAGCCAGATTGGCCATTCGTCTATCCATCTGTCACCATCACTCCATCAATTCATCTTCCAGTGTGCCATTCCATTCAAAGCAGTTGTTTAGTCATTTCTCGCCCAGTGCACCTACCCAACAACAGAGGCTCATAATGTAACTGTCGTGACGTATTTAGTGGGCCCATTCCATGTCTTCATTCCCAAGTTATTGATTATGCCTATACAGTCAGTGCTATTAAAGAGAGGAAGAGTGGTATCACATTACAACTAAGCTCCTCTAAGAAGCTTGCATGTAATAAGGCCCTTAGATCACAACCTACTACCAGCTCAAGCTATAATAAAGAATACGAAAAAAATGTGTAGGAACTCAGGTATATCACCATGGCAGCAACAGGCACATTGTCTTCTCAAAGAGTTCTTTAGAGATAACTAACCATGCATTATTTTTTTTCAAATCATTACTTTATGCAAAATGAATCACTGTGTTTGCATAGGGCAGTGACATCATGTTTTTAAGTTTAATTTAAAAAATATCCTGAGAATTCTTTGGCCCTTGAAATGCTCATTCTGATTGTGTTTGGGGTGTTATGTAATTTGAAGATTTACATACACAGACCTGATTATCTTGTTGGATGGTCTAGAGCCCATTCTGTACCTAAATGAACAGTCATTGGTCTATCATAATCAAGTCAAATATGTTGACATCATGCAGTTGGCCAAAAGTACCATCCCATCCAAACAGAATGATATTTCAGGTGTTCTTTTATTTTCAAATAGCTCTTAGGTAAAAAAGGCCTTCATATTAATTTTCACCCTTTCATACCTTTTTCTGGTGAAATATCAAAAGAAATGTGTAAGTGCAACTTTTTGACTTCACCTGGCCTTCAACTCATTTGTTTCAACAAAAAAAATGAATATTAAAGTTTTTTTTGTTTTGTTTTGTTTTGTTTTTTTACAGTTTTTCATTATATTCCAAACTGTATTACCTGGCATATAAATGAATTGTTGCCCTCAAAAGTCAAACAAAATCATTAAATTCAATGACACTACTATATAGCCATTCCACACTGCTGAGACGAATTGAAAATGCTGTAATAAAAATGTATTAATGAATCAATACTCACAATGTGTTCCAGAATTCCCTCTATGAATTTTGCATGATATTATGGACAGTAAATTATGTCTAGAGAGAATGCTGAAATATACAGACCTTACAAAAACACTGTATTTGTTCATTTAGTATGTTTGCTAATGCTTGCAGATTCAGAGTACAGAAAACAAGGTTGTCAGCACAGTAGTCAGACACCTTTTTAGTAAGTAACCTATTTACTTTCTGAAAGTCTCAAAAATTGACATAACAGTGAAATGGCTCTGGTCTGGCTGTACTCTCAACCCTCATGTTCATACCATGCCAACATCCTGATTGCTTGTTGACTAATTATACTTGTTAGTGTTTGCACCTCAAAAACTGTTTGATGAGTGTTACAATTGCGATGAATTGAGGTTTGCTATTAAAAGGCAATGTTTTCTACATGACAACATGGTGACAATTGTGCTTAATAATCAGAGCTGTGTGCAGACAAAAAAAAGAGTGAATGGAAAATACATTTGTGTGAAAGCAGGCAAATAGTGCTTATGGGTAGGGGAAAATGGTCTTCCCTCTGGAATTTACCGTGTGAAACTGCCAATAAGGTAAATAATTTGTGTATTTTTATTTTCTGTATAAGCTGTATTAAGCATTCTCTCTAGACATAATTTACAGTCTATAATATCATGCAGATTTCACAGAGGGAATTCTGGAACACATTATAAGCATTGATTAATTAATACCTTTTTATAACAGTGTTTTCAATTCCTCTCACCCCTGTGCAGTGGCTATTCAGTAGTATCATTGTATTTCATGCTTTTGTGTGACTTTTGAGGACAAAGTTTAATTTATATGTGAGATAATGTGATTTAGAGGATAATGTTTAGTTTTGTGTGAGTTTCGAGAAGTGCGTTTATAGTTTTGAAAAAATGAAGTACACATTCAGGAAATGTGTTTTAGCAGTTGCTATAGACTGAAATGCTATTTAGATTTTCTTATAGTGGTCAGACACCTATACCACACTCAGTATTTTGGGGATATTATATAGATTTCTTTAATATCCAATAAGTATATTTATCTTCATCTGAAAACTCCCCCAAATGTTCAAAGAAAACCCTGCCACATTGTATAGTGCTCTTAATATTTGGCAATAGAAAAACATGAGAATATCCCTTTAGCTGTCCTGTTAGGCATTTTATCTTGCGTGAAGTGTTTGTGCAGATGACACCATGAGAGATTTTTATTAGATTTGTGGATTCAAGCAATGGTTCCACCCCGAGAGCAGCCCTGCTGAAGTTACCCTGTCTAACTCGCCTTGCCTCACCTCTCCAGCAGAAACCTGTGAACCATGTTGCCAGGTCACTCTCCATGCTACAGGACTTACTGTTCCAAAACCCAAGGTCAGGGGAACTGTGCTCTAATGGTTCTACATCTAACACAGTGTTACTGTACCGTAAAAACAGGTCTACATCAGAATGTCTATTACAGTTTTTCATTTCCTGAATGTGTACTACATTTCTTTTAAATATAAACATTCCAACATATTGAACAAAGCTAAGACTCTGAGAACTCTCATATTATCTGTCATATACATGAAACTTCCACACAAGTTATGGAAAAGAAAACCATGTCCAGAAAGACAAGGTGGAGAAGGGCATTTTGACACAGGTAAAGGGTCGCTGTAATAAAAATAAATGTTAATTCTTCCTCAGCATCCTGTCTGCCATGTGTCAGGCCAGTGATTTTCATCAATATCACAGGCTTTGATTTCTCTACCCAAGCAGCGGGGATTCTTTATGCCCTAGCATGATATCTAAGACAGGACTCCACAGTGATGTCCAACAAGCTTCCTGCATAGGTTGGAGAAGGTTTTCATGTACCTAAAGATTTTTGTCATAGACCTTACACTCCATTGAGAAAAACTCCTCTATGATATTTAGGAAATGGGAGTATTTTGAGAAGTGCAGGTTTGTTAATTTTGGTTTATTGACGAATCAGTAACGTACTTGAATATCATGGTGGAAACTTACATTGTTCTGAACAAAAACATAACAGTGCTTCTCTGGCTGCACTTATCCTGTCTTTCCATGGTGGAAAAGAGCTTCCCATAGGCTGTCAACAGATGTCTGGTGTTGTATGGGTGAAGGATCCCATGGTTGCTGATGGCGGGACAAGGCCAAACGTAACAGCAGCTCTACTTTAATTTCTCTGGAATGGAACCAGGTACACCTTTTTCATTAGCATTTGGTTGAGTTGATGGATGCAATTTACTGTGGATAGACAGACTCTGTATACCGTTGAAAATGCCATAGTCTTGAATTCTTGATTGGATTTTTCTAAGCTGTATAATGTTGTTTTTGACAACTATTTTCACAATGGCTGTTTCTTGGGCCTCATAAATCATGGTCTACCACCATCAACTGCTCTTTCAATGAAGAAAAGAAGAACGTGTTTTCGGCTACCATATACCATATGTCATTATTTTTTGTACTCCTATTTGTGTTAATGCATCGTGTTTCAGAATACAATAGAGGAAACAGGTCAGTCACAGTAGTCAGAGACATTAACAGTTATCTATTGTCATTTCTGAAAGTCTGCACAGTTGATGCAATACAGTGAAATGGCTCAGGTTTGACTCTATTCTTAGCCCAGCTTCCCTCATTGGCATATTATGTACAAGAACCTGGTCACGTACAGTGTCACAAATGTCATTAGAGATTGTTGTTCTTCTTCATCTACTTTTTCCATCTACTCTCATTCTCTTCCTGTACCCCTTTCTGATGTTGTCAGCCATTGTTTTCAAACATTGGTGAGCTGTGAACTGTGGCCCTTTTCTTTCATGCCAAATTCCTGATTGTTTGATGACTGATTATGCTTGTTAGTGTTTACACTTGGATGCCTGTGTGTTGAGTGTTAGCATTGCAATCATTTAAGTTGGTAAATTGAATGGCATGGTTTTCTACATGACAACAATGGCACCTTTGCACTTTAAAAAGAAAGTTGTGTTTAGTTTTGTAAAAAAGCCTGAATGGAAATGTCTTGTGTGACAACAGTTGAATAGTGCTTGGTAGATTGATTTAAATGGTATTCCTTCTTGATCATTGCATAATGGTCTTGTGTACAGTATTTTGCTCATACAGTACAACCAGTATTAGTGTATTATTAATAGTGATTTTTTTTTAACAAATATCATTTTTCACAAGCATGTGTGCTGTATCTATGCTGTAGAGGCTCAAATAAGATCCTGTCAGTTCATTGCAGGCCATTTGATTGAGTGCCTGGGGCATTATAATAAAAAAAACTGACCTGTATTTGTAACATCTTGCTGAGACCCTCACACATCACATGAACAGTTGATGAGAATTTCTGTTACACAGGTTTTGAATACAGGCACATCATTGAATGTCATTTCATGTAATTTTTCTTTTCAGCATGTTACACTACCTTTGTAAATGTTTTTAGTGACATTTGTAAAGCAATTTTGGTTCCAGTTAAAATTCACAATGCCTCCTACAAGTACCCCTGCCTTTTTGAACAATGTCTCCTTTTTATAAGTATTTGTGTGTATGCTATCTGCATGTTTCATATTTCTGTTTAGATTTCATTAAAATGATAATAGTGGTCTGTGTTGCTCGTGAGGGGCAGCTCATTCATAAAGTCAAATTAATCTTTGAGACGATACTGCCTTAAACCATTCTTAGTTCCTTATGCAGATACCATCACTTGTCTGACAGCCCACCATTAGAGAAATGGTAACCTCTCTCTGGAACCCTGTGACTCCCCTTTCAAGGAATATCTGGCCCTGGTTAATGCTACTGTGAATTCGGTTAATTCCTCTAAATTTACCAAATTAAAAAAAAGAATGTGTTTTATCTCTGCTCCTTCACCCTCCTTCAGTGTTTCCTCCTGATGCATGGTGGCATTCTACTCTGACTCAGAATGGGACTGAAGTGGATAATTGGAAGCGCATATCGTTGTCATGGAGTGCTCGTTTATCTTGATAAAGAAAGCTTCATCTTGAGAATACTTCTGTAAATTACTGGCACAGGAAACTGAACAGCTCTGTTGAGACAGACATGTACAGCAAAAGGCTACAGTTCTGTGAAGTCTGGCCCTGCAGCCACACTGAGATATTGAATGAACCTCTACATACTGTAAGGAGATGGGGAGGATGGGGCAGCGGGCCATCACACTTGGTCTCTGCCTTTTGCCTACATCGGGTTTGTACACTCACTGGACTAATCGGGCCTGGCACTATTGAGCCGACACCCATTGCTCCATGTAAATAAGGAAACAAGGGAGGACAAGAACTTCCTGCTATTACATAAATGGGGCCAAACAATGCTCCACTTCCTCATTATTCCTCTCTGTCTTTAGACACCAAGCAAACCGACGTTTATCAACCATCTCCAAGCATGCAAACAGCAAACCATGGTATAATTTGTGTTGTTTGCAACGGTTTATGTATTGAGTATTCTCCAAAATCAAATTGACACAATACTTACAGGTTTAGTATATTAAGCAATTCAGCTTCAGTAATTTAGTATTTTATCTTTGTTAATTGAACTTGGGGATGAACTTAGCCATGCAATTTGCTCACTATTGAGTTAAGGACAATTTGGTTATGCAGTTAATAAATACCATAGCAATGTACTGTATGCGTTTCATTCTACAGTGTAGAATGATGGGAGGAAGAAAGACTAAAACATCATTAAAAATGTCTTCAGTTTTTAGGTCAACCTTCATCCTCAATATCCACGATGCAATCTACAGTTACCTGAGCGTTGTGTATTTTGGTATCATACTGTTGAAGACAAATGCAAGCAGATGACGAGAGGTTTTTGTCAGTGTGTTTTTTGTCCTTGTAACATTTTATCTCAGGCTATATTTGGAAACAGTATATTTGCACATGACAGATTTGGAAAATGCTCCAGGCTGCTAAGACCAAGTTAAAAAGCACACAGCATACATCTATCAATTCATCTGTGGAATTGAAAGAAAACACATTTGATTAAATTGTCTTTTAGATTTGGAGTTGTTTAATTAAATGCCATTCTCAGCAGACAATATGAAGAATAAAGTTCATAGAAAGGGCTTCAAACAGACTCAAATAAATTCTTAACACAAAGTTGCAGTGCTTGCTATTGCACTATTAGAGTCGACTGTTGTTCTCTCATAGTGTTCTCCTCTTTCTGTTGCCATTTATTCTCATACTGACTCTTAGGAGGATAGACCAATGAACTTCAAATGAAAATGTGATTGATTGTGTGAACCAAGAGAAATAACATGAGGAAGATGATTTTGACAGGCCCCATACATTAAACTCAGGGAGAATGTCTCACTATGCCTGTTAGTGTCACTGATACAGGTTTCACAGTGTTCAATCATATTGATTAATACGGCTGACAATTCGGTCTTCATGGAGCATACTTAATTTTACAATATGTAGCAGAAAGGGATTGTGGTTTTCTGCATTTACAATCTGTAATCTGATGAGCGTGGGAGAGGGAAAGAGAGATCGTGTACAGTACAAATCTTCTCCCCCTGAGCCATACGCTGAAACACCCTTCAGTAAGACCTATGATCACCATTCATTAATCATCACCAGTTCATATGGCTTTCATATTCATATGGCTTTTAATAACTGTTAATTAGCCATAACCTGCTTATGTTTTCGCATGCAGTTTAAGGGCATAAGGCGCTTGTTAGACATTAAGGATAATTTAAACCATTGAAACCACTATCATAGCAGCAGTAGTATATGGTGAGTGGCAGTGTGCGCCTAGAGGTACAGTGATGATGCTTCACAATACAGTTCAGTATGCTTACAGAGGTGAGCACATTCCATCTGGCGTTCAGTCACTTTTGTAACTCCATAAGTGTCTTATATACTTAATTGGAATGGCTTTTATATTCATTTACCCAACTCATCTCAGACTCAAATGAGAATCCTGCTGACGAAGAAGAGAGAATGTGGAAAGTTTAATGAGAGAAGTGCGACAAAAATATACATCCAATGTGTAAGTCTCATTTACCTAATTGCTAACTTCAGCTGTGTGGTTGCAATACTGCCAGAGACAGTTTGGATTTCATTATGGTTTGGCAAAAGAAATAATGCTATATTGCTGATATACACATTTTTTGCTCTGAAATGCTAACACTCAGTGTTCACAAAACAGCATTTAGCTTAGTCTATTTGATGTTTAAAAAACCTCCTCAGGTAAATACATTTCCAAATATTGTCTGTTTTGCATATCTTCATAGTGCTTTATTCTGTTGTCTTCTCCAGAATAGAATGTCTGACCATGGTCACATCTGGATTGTGTTTAACACTGGTTTGATTAAATATATAGGAATTGTTTTTGATCAGAGACAATATAACAGTCAACGAGTGAAAGGTATCTTAATAGTATCTTTACTTTAAACAGCGATTTCCTGACATCAGGTAGTCATTAATGTGGCTGGGCTGTGGTGGTGGTGGCCGGGCT
>JACXGI010020191.1:0-11310 GCA_016801175.1 Esox masquinongy | reverse complement strand
AGTTTTTTCAAATCTGCTCACCATCTCTCAGATTGCATTGTTGGGAATGGAATAGTTTCTCTCTCTTTGTTTCTTCCATCTCTTTAGCAAACACATGTATAAATGTATACACATATGATAGGAAGAGCCCTTACTGACGGAGAAAAAGAATCATGTTGGAGAGGGTCAGGTTAGATAGATATACACTGGGTTTGATAGGGTTGGAGAGGGTCAGGATAGATATACATTGGGTTTGATAGGGTTGGAGAGGGTTGGGTTAGGTGGATATACACTGGGTTTGATAGGGTTGGAGAGGGTCAGGATAGATATACACTGGGTTTGATAGGGTTGGAGAGGGTTGGGTTAGGTGGATATACACTGGGTTTGATAGGGTTGGAGAGGGTCAGGATAGATATACACTGGGTTTGATAGGGTTGGAGAGGGTTGGGTTAGGTGGATATACACTGGGTTTGATAGGGTTGAAGAGGGTCAGGATAGATATACACTGGGTTTGATAGGGTTGGAGAGGGTCAGGATAGATATACACTGGGTTTGATAGGGTTGGAGAGGGTCAGGATAGATATGCATTGGGTTTGATAGGGTTGGAGAGGGTTGGGTTAGATAGATATACACTGGGTTTGATAGGGTTGGAGAGGGTTAGATAGTTGATAGGTATGCATTGATAAAGAGCACCTCCTTCTTTATACTGCCAGACGGGGCATGATCTTTGGAACAGAGCTGTCCCTCGGTAGTTTATAAGCTTTGGTTTCATACAGGCCTACAGTCAGGAGAAACACACACATAAAACACACAGGGACACTATTCATATTCTGCATTAGCTACTCTCCAAGAGACATGAAACGTTTCCAAACCCAATCCATGGAGGAACATATATTAAAAGGACAAGTGTTGCTAGTGATGTTGTGTGTGTGTGCCACCACGGTGTGGTCTCCAAGGCCCTTTCAACACTGAGCAACATTACAGTCTTTGACTAAGAACTATAAAGAGAGCAATTGACAGTTTTCAATTCCAAGCGATCCTCCTCTCTCCTTCCGTGAGAATACCAGGGTGTTCTTGTACTGGGGGCTGCATCAACATCAGTGGAAACTTTGAACTCAACTGAACCAGAACATTTTAGAAGCAAGAAAAAATAGCAGTATTACAACTCTTGTACAACTAAATATGTACGAGGAGTACAGTCATGTGAATATGTAAGTACCCCCACTGGAAAGTTGCCTTTCCTTGTACATATTTGTACATCGGGATTTCTAATTTCTATTTTAACTCTATTGACAGATAAAGGTAATACAAATGACACTGAAAGATTACATAGTCCAGAAAAAATAACCTGCTTCAATTGCTGGTGTTGCCCCCTTTGTCTGAAACAACTTAATGTATCATTTTTTGTAACTGTCTATCAGTCTCTTACATCAACTGGGAGGATTTTTTTTGTACCCACTCTTGTTTATAGTACTGCTTCAACTGTGTCATACTCAAGGGCTTTCTTACGTGTGCAGCTTGCTTCCCCACAGAGCATTTTGATAGGTTTGAGATCTTGGCTTTGACTCATTCTATTGTGGTTTTGCTTTGTGTTTTGGATCGTTGTTCTGTTGCAAAAACCATGTTCGGTTTAGCTTTAGATTTTTGCTGGACCGCGTAAGCAGAGCCGGCCAAGAGGAGCGAATGTCTCTTACTGGGTGAGTGAGTGAGTGACTGACTGATTACACCTTACAGCGTAGTGATTAGAGATGTGCACTGCCATGTGGGTGAACAGTGTTTGATCCTTGCCACAGACAGAATGAAGTATGCATTCAGATTGGTTCAGGATAGACAAAAACTTTGCTGGCTACAAGCTTCAGTAGCTGCATTATAGTCAGCCTAAAATAAAGCTGCCTGTGGTTATATTGCGACTATTTCTGGTGGTTTTTTGTAGTACGCATGCATTCTTTTTGGGGTAATATAGACCACAACCCGTTGCACAATAAAAGAGGAAGGGTTTCCACAATTCTCTAGTCTTTCCACTTGATGAAAAAGTCAGTTATCGTCACCTATATAGATAGTTAGATATATAGATAGATGTAGACTACAAAAATCCACCAGAAATAGTCGCAATATAACCGCAGACAGTTTTATTTTAGGCTGACTATCAATGTCATTAACGAATGAAATAAACACGAACGTTGTTGTGCCATGAAATGAAATAGCTTTGGCAGTGTAAAATTCATCTTCAGTCTTGCTAGCAATTGCTCAATTCTTATGACTATTCCAAGTAGTAAAGTAGGCCTTTTACTGGCTAATAAAGCCATACAGTTCTTAGATACTATTTGTGGTGGAATTAAACTAAATGAGAAACGTTAGTCAGTTTAACACAATGATTAATGGTGTCTAGCAAAATATTCAAACTTGGCGTGATGTTAATGCGCGACAAAAATTATCTAATTTCGAGACGCAATTTTCTGACAAGGTAGTCTGTCCCAATCAGTCCCAATACTGCCATACTAGCTTACTATATACAAAACAGTACGTTCTTCACCATCATCCGCGAAGTACTTAATTGTAGTACATAGTACGTAGTATGTAGTATGCGATTTGAGATTCAGCCCATACTTTCAATTTCCTCATAGTTCACATAGTGTAGTGGTTAGCTATTCAACTGTTATTGTATGGACGACCATCTACAGTAACCTTTGTACAAGAGTACACTTTAGTTCTCTTAATAAACGTTCTGTTGTCCACGTTATTTCAGCAAAAATGTAATGGCTGGGATAAAAGTTGAATTTGGAGACTATACAGAGGTGCACTGATTCCCAGCAGGCTTTGTGGTCTTGTGGGAACATCCTTGTCTTTCAATATTTTATCCCCGGTTCAATTCCCCTCTAAGACATTTCAGTTTTTGTCTCTCAGAAATATTTATCCACTTGGTACTTTTCAGCCGTCGCACAACAATATACAGCTCTGGAAAAAATTAACAGACCACTGCACCTTATTCTTTCCTTTCCAAAAAAGTCGAAAAGGAAGGTTTTGAGTGAGGAATAGAAGGGTTAAAATTAAGAGACCACTGCAAATTGAACGCTTCTGTTCCTCACTCAAAACGTTCCTTTTCAACTTTTTTGGAAATGAAAGAAAAAGGTGCAGTGGTCTCTTATTTTTTTCCGGAGCTGTATATTCACTCTGTAATACCATGAATCTCATGTATTTAAGAGAATAATTGTGTTATGTGACCCTTTTATACTGTTATTGTTTTCTAAAATACGAACCAGCCATGGAGTGACTGGAGTCATTGTTTTCATTATAGGTATTGTGTAGCTATTAGCTAGCAATCTACAGTAATCTTTCTACAAGAGTACACTTCCATTAATAAACATTCTGTTGTCCATGTCATTTCAGCAAAAATATAATGGCTGAGGTAAAAGTTGCATTCCCGCTGTTTAAATAGTGTAATGGTTAAAGACACAGTTTGCACATAGAAAACTGTGGATGAAAAACCAGCCAGGGACAACAACAGCAGGCCAGCTGAACCAGGCTTGCCTGGTTCCTTTTCTGGTTGACAGATAGCCTCTCAATCTTTTTAAGAATTCTCTTGTACAGTATGGAATTCATAGTTGACTCAATGATGACACGTTGGCCAGACACTGAGAAAGCCAGAGGATTCCTTCAGCCCACAGAATCTCTGCCAACTGTTAAACATGGTGGGTTATCCATAATGGTATGGGCAACTATCTGGTGGGAGTCACTGGGTCAGACGATCACTCTACATGGTTGTATGACAGCCAAAAAGATATGAGGCCATTTGACAGGACCAGGTGCCAAATTGTTTTCCTTAATAATGCTCCAATATTCCAGGATGATAATGCCCTAATATACATCTAAACAGAGAGTGGTTTCATAACCCCAGGATGACTTCAAATGCCTTTCATGGCCTCCCCACACACCTTATGTGAACATCATTGAACATCATATAAGAAGTTCTGGAGTCAGAAAGTCAAGTAGATTTCTACCTCGTTCATCCATCAAAATCTGGAAGCTTTTCTTTTTGAATAATGGTGGAGTTATATGACTGCATTCCAAAAAGGATTGGAGCTGATCTGAAGGCAATGTGTGGCCATACTCTATATTATTAGGTCCTTGATATTAACATATTGTTAGGTGTTTCTGTTATTGTGTTCACCCCCTGTAGATCACACAACCTAGTTTGAGATGACCCCACATACTGTAGATCATATAAACATTTTATAGAACGTGTTGCTGGCTACAAATAGCTTGGGATTTTTTTACATAAAAAATCTTTTGAAACATACGGCCAAAAGTATGTGGACACCTCTAATTATTCAGTTCAGGTGTTCCAGCCACGCCCATTGCTCACAGGTGCATAAAATCCAGCACATAGCCATGGAATCTCGATAGACAACCTTTGGCAGTACAGTGGGTCGCACTGAAGAGCTCAGTGAATCTATGTGGCACTGTCATTGGATGCCACCTTTGCCACAAGTCAGTTAGTGAAATTTTTACTCTACTAGATCTGACCTGTCAACTGTAAATGCTATAATTGTGGAGTGGAAGCATCTACGAGCAACAGCCCAGCCACGAATTGGTAGACCATGTAAACTCGTAAAAACGCCTATCATCTGTTGCATCACTTACCCAGAGTTCCGCTAACAGCTTCTGGAAGCAATATCAGCACAGGAACTGTGCGTCTGGAGCTCTTCACAAATGGGTTTCCATAGCCGAATAGCTGTACGCAAGCCGCACGTCAACATGCACAATGCCAATCATCGGCTGAACTGATGTAAATCACGCCACCACCAGATATGGGGGCCGTGGAAATGCGTCATCTGGAGTGATGAATCACGCTTCACTATCTGACAGTCTGATGGACGAATCTGGGTGTGGTGAATGCCAGGAGAAGGCTACCTACCGGAATGCACAGTGCCTACTGTAAAATTTGGTGGAGGAGGGATAATGGTCTGGGGCTGTGTTTCAGGGTTTGGGCTAGGCCCATTATTGTAATTTCCTGTTTAGAAACTGCGGCTTATACACGGATGTTGAAAACATTTTCAACCACAGCGGTTAATACATAGGTGCGGCTAATACACAAGTTTACATTTTTAAAATGTTTTCCACCGGCAAATTATTTCACAGATGATTTCTTGGCGACATAGAGGTCTCAGAAATTCATGTAGCAATTCATGATACAATTGGCGTTACAGGGTATTCAAAAACATATTTTATTCTTCAACAAATTACTTTTGGTAGTGCCCTATTGCAGATGTTTAATATTAATGTGCAATATATGTACAAGTCATTACTCTCTGAGCAAATGCAATATATATATATATATATGGTGTGGTAATACTCGGGTTTGTAAATGCACAAAACTATGAAATTAATGGTGCGGTTTATACACAAGTTATAAACGGGGAAATACTGTAGTTTCAGCTATAAATTTTATGGTGCGGTTTATACCCAGTGTTGGATATATACTGGGAATTACGGTAGTTTCAGTGAGGGGTCTTAATGCTACTGGATACAAAGACATTTTAGACAATTTGGTGCTTCCAACTTTGTGGCAAAAGTTTGGGGAAGACCTTTTCCTGTTCCAGCATGACTGTGTCCCTGTGCACAAAGTGGGGTCCATAAAGACATGGTTCGATGAGGTTGGTGTGGGGGAACTCAAGTGGTCTGCACAGAGTCCTGACCCCAACCACACTGAACACCTTTGTTATGAATTGGTACACAGATTGCGAGCCAGGCCTTCTCATCCAACATCAGTGCCTGGCCTCACAAATGCTCTTTTGGCTGAATGGCCACAAATTCCCACAGAGACACTCCTCTTGTGGAAAGCCTTCCCAGAAGAGTGGCGGCTGTTATAATACCCATGGTTTTGAAATGGGACGTCCAACAAGCTCATATTGGTGTGATGGTCATATAGTGTATATTACTGAGTTGGTGAAGAAGCTGAAGATTTAATGTGTTAGTTTAATATGAAGAAATCATGTCTGTCATGTCAGCATTGAAAAAATACTGTGCAAGCAACATTACGTAACTGCCAGATTATGGTGATGTGCTATATGTGCATGCCTCAGCTTCTACACTCAAATTTCTGGATGCAGTCTATCATGCAGCCTTGCATTTTCTCACTGGTGCACATTTTTGCACAAATCAAATTTTTGTCATTTATATACTTCAGTTAGCTGGGGGTCCTTTACAACTGAAAGGGCCAGACATTGGTTGATTTTTTTATATAAGGATGTTATGCAAAATTATGCAAATCCTAAAGAGAACTTTGGTTTAAAGAACAGCAATTACCTAACATGCTCTCAAGACAGGGTAGTACTGGAGATACCACAGGCCTATTCAAAACTGGGTAAAACTACTTTTGAATATTTTGACCTACACTCATGGAATGCCATTCAGAGTGTTCTTATGTTTAACATTTTAGTGCCTATTAGACAATTGAAATATCTTATAAATAACCTTTGTATTCTAAATTGTGGTTTCTTAATGTATTACTAATTTCCATTTTGAGTGTGTTTTGTTAAAATACGGGGCTTTGCTGTGAAAGAGACCTTGGTTTCAACTGATTTCTCCGCATGAATAAAGGTACAAAAAAGTAGAGGACTCGAGGTAAGTCTTAGAGGGTTAACCCTCTAAGACTCACCCCCAGTATCTACTCCTCCAACACTAACCCGCTAAACCCAAAACCTTAACCCTCTAAGACTCACCCCCAGTATCTACTCCTCCAACACTAACCCGCTAAACCCAAAACCTTAACCCTCTAAGACTCACCCCCAGTATCTACTCATCCAATGCTAACCCGCTAAACCCAAAACCTTAACCCTCCAACACTCACCCCAGTATCTACTCCTCCAACACTAACCCGCTAAACCCAAAACCTTAACCCTCTAAGACTCACCCCCAGTATCTACTCATCCAATGCTAACCCACTAAACCCAAAACCTTAACCCTCCAACACTCACACCCAGTATTTACTCCTCCAACGCTAACCCACTAAACCCAAAACCTTAAGGTGAGTCTTAGAGGGTTAAGGTTTTGGGTTTAGCGGGTTAGCATTGGAGGAGTAGATACTGGGGGTGAGTCTTAGAGGGTTAAGATTTTAGGTTTAGCGGGTTAGCGTTGGAGGAGTAGATACTGGGTGCACCTGGGGAAGTTGGTGAGTTTTGGCACACAAAAACTTGTCTCCTCAGGAAGTATAGTTGTTTTTGGGCAGTTTTCACTGACGAGTTTGCTTGTTTAGACCAAGTGAGGTCATCCTTGATGAACACACTGAGAAACTTGAATTCAGAGACTCTCTCCACTTCAGCTCCATCGATGTGTATGGGGGCATGAACCCCCTCTGCTGCTTCCTGAAGTCCAAGATCATCTCTTTAGTCTTACAGATGTTGAAAGAGAGTTTTTTGTTGGAGATGAGACCCAGGATGGTAGTGTCGTCCGCGAATTTGAGGAAGATGTTGGAGCTGTGTGTGGCCACGCAGTCATGCGTGAACAGGGAGTACAGGAGGGGACTGAGTATGCAGCCCTGTGGGGCTCCGATGCTCAGGATCAGTGCAGAGGAGGTGAGGTTGCCCATTCTCACCACCTGGGGTCTGCCCGTCAGGAAATCCAGGATCCATTTACAGAGGGAGGTGTTTCCAGGGTCCTGAGTTTTGGAACAAGCTTGGCGGGCACAATAGTGTTGAATGCAGAGCTGTAGTCCATGAATAGCATCCTCATGTATGTGTTGCCTTTTTCCAGGTGGGAGAGGGCGGTGTGTGTTGTCAGGGCAATGGCATTGTCCGTAGATCTATTGGGGCAGTATGCAAATTGAAAGGGGTCCAAAGTGTCAGGAAAGGTGGAGCAGATGTGACTTCTGACCAGCCGCTCGAAGCACTTCATGATGGTGGAGGTCAGTGCTGCAGGGCGGTAGTCATTCAGGCAGGTGGTGGAAGGTTTCTTCGGTACAGGGATGATGGTGGTCTGTTTGAAGCAGGAAGAGACAGAGACAGGGAGAGGATGAATATGGAGGTGTAAACCTCCGCTAGTTGGTCAGCGCACCCCCTGAGGACACGGCCTGGAATGCCATCTGGACCTGGTGACTTCCGAGGGTTCACTTTTTTAAAAACTCTCTCCACATCAGCCGCTGTTAGGGACAGAGTGTAGTCGTCCTGGTCCTCAGCAAGCCTCACTGGAGGAATTCTGTTGGTCTCCTCAAACTGTGCATAGAAGGAGTTGAGCTCGCCAGGGAGCGAGGTGGCGGGACGGGCATCATTGCTATTTCTCCCTTTGTAGTCTGTGATGTGTCGCTGTCTTCCCCACATCCGTCTGGAGTCAGAGCTCTGGTAGTTAGACTCTTATCCCTGTAGTCTTTTTTTCCATTCTTGATAGCATTCTGTAGGTCATATCTGGATCTCCTCAAAGCTTCCAGGTCCCCAGAGCTATACTATAGGCAGAGGACCGTGCTCTGAGCTTAGCATGGACATTACAATTTAGCGAGGGCTTTTGGTTGGGGAAAGCCCTGACATTGACCATTCGGACAACATCGTCAATGCAACCCTCCCAAGAATGCCATTTCATTGTTCTTCAAATTGTCATTGCACAGTAACTTGAGATGCAGCAAAGGAGGTCTGCAAGTCTCCAGATGTTATGTTTGGGTTGGGATTTACCCTATTAGTTATATTTCTTGGTGGTATTTTGGAAGGGCATCTACTTCTAGGCCAAGTTACTCTCAAGTTAAATCATCTCCATTTGTAAATTATTTGCTTTACAGTGTACTGATGGAGTTCAAATCGTTTTTAAATGGTTGTGTCGGCTTCACCAGACTGATATCTTCTGAGATCTCCTTTCCATTTGGCATGCTTCGTTTTTCATTTACCTTTATGGGTAAATCCAAACTGGCCAGGTTTCTTGTCTCTATTTATCAGCCCAATTTTTTTTTTAACTGTTTCATTTGGTACCCAATTATTTACCACCTCTACTTACATTCTACTTACATACTTACATACTTGATTTAACCAATGAAACTCGGGGTTCACTTATTTTGCAACTTTTATTTCCTCTAAACCAACCAATGGAATTGGTAACAATAAACCTGTGTCTAAACAGTAATGTATTTCCTTGTTAATTTACTTGTTTTTTGCGATATTATAGTTTTAATTTAAATAACTTTCTGTCTTTCTCCTCGTCTTTTTCCACCTTTTTCTTTCATCTCATTGTCTTTCTCTACTATAGTACATGACAGACAGGAACAATGGCTCCCCTGCTTCTTTCCCGCTCTTTCTCAAGCTCCCACATCTCACCCTTCCCACCTACCCTCCCCTCCCCTCTCTCTTCTCCCTTCCACCTTTTAATCTGTTGTAGTCTACTTTTTGTCTCTCTACTCAGAGTGAAAGACTAGCTGGAATGTAATGCATCACACTCGCCAGTCCTCACTCCTGCCGTCAACAAATGCACCTCCCCTTTCACTGCAAACAAGGAAGCTTATTGATATGTTTATCAGAGAACACTCCTTCATAATGCATGTTACCTGACCACTGCACCCCACAAACGTCTGATCATAGCTTGAACTGGATGTTGTTGTGTCAATTTGTTGTCTTTTAGCATGGTGACCTTTTTAGATGTGCCCATGGTTACGAACTGGACTAGGTAACTTGGTTGAGTCATCTTAAATGTTTTCTAAATGTGTTAGCTAGATTTTATTCTGAATGTGTGCGCTAGATATTATGTGTGCGCTAGATATTATACTGTGATATAATGTGTGAGTTAGATATTATACAGTATCTTGTCCTACCAGGGCATGATTGGGCAACACACAGTACTGTAGGACAAAACATGGTAGGACAGGACACGGTAGGACAAGACACAGTAGGAGAGGACACAGTAGGCCAAGAAATAGTAGGATTGGACACACTAAGACAGGACAGGGTAGGAGAGGACATGGTCGGAGAGGATACAGTAGGAGAGGGCACAGTAGGACAGGACATTGCAGGAGAGGACAGTAGGACAAGACATGATAGAATAAGACACGGTTGGACAGATCATGGTTGGACAGGACACAGTCGGACAGGACAAGGTAGGACAGAAGTGGGACTCCATGAAGTTGTCAGAGGTGGTAGAAATTATCTAAGTAGATAATATATTACATAATTGCCTGATTGCGGTTATTTGAGCCAGATCACAATTATTTTATAGACAACAATCTTTTTACTATCTTTTTACAATATTTTGATTGCAAAATCTTGTGTTTCCAATCTGAATAAGGGGTTTTCATGCCAATGTTAGAAATGTCTCAATAAACCCCATGCAAATACTGTGCAAATACCGTGCAAATACCATGCAAACACCGTGCAAATTATGTCCATTTCCATCAGTCAGGATGTCTAGGGAAGGGGAGCAGAAGTGCGTTTGACAGCTCTGCGGACAGTTATAGACGCAGATCATTTACTGAAAATCATTTTCTTTTTAATTTCAGAATGTTTAAACCTAGTTTAGAATTGTTTTGCTATGCACAGTAATGTAATTTCGCAACATTATTATTTAATAGACAAATGCATCTCTGTCGCTTATCTGTTGCATCAGCTCTGATCAACAAAAGAAAAAAATATTCAAGTGTGTATAAAATATTTTTACTAATATTGTAAGTCAAATTATGTCATTTCCAACCATATTTCCTAATTAGATAACACAGTAAAATGTATGGTTAGAAATATAATTGTCTCATTGCATATTAAACATTCAAACACATTTTGCTAGGCAAGGAAGGCTGTTTCAATTAACAAGGCTATATTATTTGCAGCAGAGTGAGAGGTGAAATGTATACTATAATAGTGGCATAATATTTACAATGAAAAAGACAAAAGACAATTAAATTGTTAATCTAAATTATTTGTGCAACAATTCATTGTCAACTAAAATGTCATAATTGCGACAGGCCTAGCTATGATATGAGAGACCATGTGAAGAAATGACAGAGCCAAGTGACTGGGTGAACAGAGAGAAGGGGAGAGGGCCTGGAACTTAGCCCTGGGGGACACCAATAGTATGAGTCCTCAGGACAGACACAAGTCTTCTCCATGTCACCTTGCTTGAGCAAATTCCCAGGAAGGATGCCATGCAAGACTGTGCAGAGCCTGAGATTCCCAGCCCTGAGAGGGTGAAGTGGAGGATCTTATGGTTTACATCCAGCCCTGAGAGGGTGAAGTGGAGGATCTTATGGTTTACATCCAGCCCTGAGAGGGTGAAGTGGAGGATCTTATGGTTTACATCCAGCCCTGAGAGGGTGAAGTGGAGGATCTTATGGTTTACATCCAGCCCTGAGAGGGTGAAGTGGAGGATCTT